>ML664175.1:9479393-9626466 GCA_007570785.1 Antilocapra americana
ACCCATGGTGATATCATGACATTGTATGGCAAAAACAATAAAAAAAATTAAAAAAAGTGGGCCAAAGAACTTAACAGACATTTCTCCAAAGAAGACATAAAAATGGCTAACAAACACATGAAAAGATGCTCAACATCACTCATGATCAGAGAAATGCAAATCAAAACCACAATGAGATATCACTTTACACCACTCAGAATGGCTGCAATCCAAAAATCTACAAGTAATAAATGCTGGAGAGGATGTGGAGAAAAGGGAACTCTCTTACACTGTTGGTGGGATTGCAAACTAGTACAGCCACTATGGAAAACAGTGTGGAGGTTCCTTAAAAAACTGCAAATAGACCTGCCATTTGACCCAGCAATCCCACTGCTGGGCATATACACCGAGGAAACCAGAATTGAAAGAACCACGTGTACCCCAATATTCATCGCTGCTTTATTTACAATAGCCAGGACATGGAAGCAACCTAGATGCCCATCAACTGACGAATGGATAAGAAAGCTGTGGTACATATACACAATGGAATATTACTCAGCATTAAAAAAAAAATTCATTTGAATCAGTTCTACTCAGATGGACGAAACTGGAGCCCATTATCCAGAGTGAAGTAAGCCAGAGCAAAAACAACAATACAGTATATTAACGCATATATATGGAATTTAGAAAGACGGTAACGAGAACCCAACATGCGAGACAGCAAAAGGAACGCAGATGTATAGAATAGACTCGTGGACTCTGTGGATGAGGGTAAGGGTGGGATGATATGGGAGAATGGCATTGAAACATGTTAATTATCATATGTCTAATCAATCGCCAGCCCAGGATTGATGCTCGGGGCTGGTGCAATGAGATTTCCTGGGGGGAGGGAAGAGGGAGGGGGTTCTGGAGGGGGAGCATATGTAAACCCTTGGTGATATCATGTCATTGTTTGGCAAAACTAATAAAAAAAAAAAGAAAAAGAAATGTCATAACTAAGAAGGATTTATCTAAGGTATTCAAGACTGCTTTGAAATTCAGAATATATTAATGCAAATCATTACATTCAAAATAAAGTGATATAATTATCTTAAGAGATGCAAAAAGCTATTGATACAATTTGACATCTATTTTTGATTAGAAAGAAAATGACTTTTGCAAACCAGAAGTAGAAATAAACTTCTTTGTATTAATGAAATATATCTGCCTACACAATGTATGTGTATGTGTCAGTCGCTCAGTCGTGTCTGACTCTTTGGAGCCCCATGGGCTATAACCTGCCAGGCTTCTCTGTCTGTGGAATTCTCCAGGCAAAAATACTGGAGGGGATTGACATTCCCTTCTCCAGGGGATCTTCCCAACGCAGGGATCAAACCTGGGTCTCCTGCATTGCAGGCAGATTCTTTTACCATCTTAGCTACAAGCATCATACCTAATAAAATATTATAAGATTTCCCACTAAAGTTTTTTTTTGTGTTGTTCTGAGAGTCCTGGATAATGCTATGTAATAAGAAAAAGAAAGAAGTGGCAAACAAGGAGGAAATATTTTCAAAATATGTATTATTACATTTAATAAGGAACACTCCAAAATTGATAAGAAAAAATATGAACAACCTAATAAAGACATGTGCCAAGGATCTAAATAACCACTTCAATAAGAAGAAATTTAAATAATGAATAAAAATAATTTAAAATAACAATGAATTGCATTTTTTCCCCTTAGAACTGGCAACTTTTTAAGAGATTGATAATATCTAGTGTTTATAACGGAGAAGGCAATGGCAACCCAGTCCAGTGTTGTTGCCTGAAAAATCCCATGGACGAGGAGCCTGGTAGGCTGCAGTTCATGGGGTCTCTAAGAGTCGGACATGACTGAGCGACTTCACTTTCATGCATTGGAGAAGGAAATGGCAACCCACTCCAGTGTTCTTGCCTGGAGAATCCCAGGGACGGGGGAGCCTGGTGGGCTGCCGTCTATGGGGTTGCACAGAGTTGGACACGACTGAAGCGACTTAGCAGCAGCAGCAGCAGCAGTGTTTATAAAGATGTGCGGAAACAGGTATTTTCATATATAGTTGGTCATAATGTAATTTGTAAGGCTTTCTTAGAAAACGATTTAGTAGAATTTACCAAAATTTTTACTCTATAACTTTCTTTTCTCAACAGCTTTGTTTCTGCTCTTTTAGCCAAACAAAATTAATTGTTCATGATGCACAAAAAATATCTGTTTGTGTGCACCAGGAAACTTTAAGAAAGTTTGTTGCAGCATTGTTTCAAATAATGAAAAATTAGAAATAATTTGTATATCCGCTAGTAGGGAAATTACTCAATTATGTTACACTGATACAATAGAGTATTATCCAGCTATTAAAATGAAACTGATCTGTATTCAACAGAAAGGGCTGAGGTGAATTTTTAGGCTAAAAATAAAATTATTATATAGCATGAATTTTTTAATATTATACATATATGTGCATGTAAATGTATAAAAATAATTTGAAAGTAGGATCACTTAATGAATTTTTCTTTTTAGGGAGGACAGCAAGAATGAGGGACAGGAAACAGGTAAGGCTAATGGCTTAGTCTCTCTTTCAGTGTTATTTGAATCTTTCAGTGAAAATATATTCCTGTAAATTTTTGTTTTTTTTAAGTTATTTTTTTGAGTTTTAACATTCGGAGATTAAAGTGCAAAACCAAAAGTATATATAGTCCAATGAATGTTAACACATATACTACTTATGTAGCCACTCCCCAGATCAATATGTAGAATATTTCTTCTCCCCAGGACACTCCACTGTGTTCCTCTATTGTACCCACCACCACAGATTATTTTATCTGTCCCAGAAGTTCATAGAAGTAGAATCATACAGCTTACTCCAATTTTGTGTCTGGCTTTTTTTGTTGTTGTTACATATCATGTCTACTATACTAATCCATATTATCAGTTCTTTTTTATTGCTTGTAGTATCCCACTGTTTGAATATACCACAATTTAGTTATCCATCCTCCCTTGACAGACATTCGAGTTATTTCCAGCTATTAGGAAGAAAACTGCTATGGCCAGCCTTGTACACATCTTCTGCAGTATCCGTGCATTTCTCTCATATACCTAGCACTGAAACCCCTGGGTCATAGCAGAGGTTTTAGTAGTGATTCAAGGTGGTTGTAACAATTTACATTTTTTTTCGTGTATATGGAAGTTCCAATTCTAGTTGCTCCATATTCTGGCTACCACTTCATATTGTCAATTCTTTTCATTTTAGTCTTTTCAATAAGTGTGAACTGATATTACATTGTGTTTTTTAGTTTGCATTTCCCTGATAACTAATCATATGGAATATATTTTCATGTACTTATGTCCATGCTGATAGTCTCTTTTGTAAAATGGCTGCTTAAGATTTTTCTCATTTTGTTTGAGCTGTTTTTCTTCATTGAGTTGTTATCTTTTTGTTTTTAATTTGTTGACATTCTTTAGATATTGCAGATATATTTTTTGGATCTATATGCTACATCTATGATATGTTTATATATACATGCATATGTATCGCAAATATCTTCTCTTAGTCCATGTCTTGTTGATTCACTCTTGATGGTGTACTTTGATAAACAGAATTTCAGAATTTATAATTCTTCTATTGTTCATGGTTTTTTGAGTCTTATTTAAGAAATCACTGCCTATCTCAAGGTCATGATACTATTCTTCTATGTTATCTTCTGGAACAAGGATCAGCAGATTATGGCTCATGTGACCTGCCACCTGTTTTTGTAAATAAATTTTTACTGGAACACAGCCAGTCCAACTTATTTATGTATTCTCTGTGGCTATTTTATGCTACAACAGCAGAGTTGAGTAGTTCCAACAGAGACCATGTGGCCCACAAAGTTGAAAAATATGGATTATCTTGTCTTTTACAGGAAAAATTTACTAACCCTTCTTCTGGAAATTTATTTATTTACTTTCATATTAGGGTTATAATCCAATTGGAATTAAGTTTTGTAAATGGTGTAAAATAAGATTAAAATCTGTTGCATGTGAATTATCCATTTGCTTCAGCATCAGTTTTTAAAAATAAAATCTCATTACCACAAAATCGCAGTAGCATCTCTGTTGTGTGTCAGGTTACTGTGTAGGCATAGCCATTTCCATACTCTCTCTTCTGTTTCACTGTCTGTTTATTAATCACTACACCAGTATCACATGCTGGTGATATATAAAGAGCCTTATATATCATAGGCTTATGCTAAGTCTTGACATTTGATATTGTAAATCTTCCAACAATTTTTCTTTCTGATTCTTGGCTTTTGTAAGTTGTTTGCATTTCCATATAAAATTTTGGAATGGGTAGCCTTTGCGTTCTCTAGGGGATCTTCCCAACCCAGGGATTGAACCCAGATCTCCCACATTGCAGGCAGATTCTTTACCAGGTGAGTCACTTGGGAAGCCGATATAAATTTTAGAATTCCTTAATAAATTTCCACAGAAAACTTTGATGGGAACTTGACAGTGACTATATTGAGTCAATGAACTAATTTTGGAGTAGTCAACATCTTTACCCAATGGAGTCTCCATATCCATGAACATGTTCTTTCTTAAAATTGCTTTTGCAATTCAAACTCCTTTGTGGTTTCATACAAATTTTTGAATTATTTGTTCCAGTTCCGTGAAAAATGCCATTGGTATTTTGATAGGGGTTGCGTTAAGTCTGTTCAGTTCAGTTCAGTCACTCAGTCGGGTCTGACTGTCTGCAACCCCATGAACCGCAGCACACCAGGCCTCCCTGTCCATCACCAACTCCCAGAGTCCACCCAAACCCAAATCCATTGAGTCGATGATGCCATCCAACCATCTAATCCTCTGTCATCCCCTTCTCCTCCTGCCCTCAATCTTTCCCAGCATCAGGGATTTTCAAATGAGTCAGTTCTTCGCATCAGGTGGCCAAAGTACTGGAGTTTCAGCTTTAACATCAGTCCTTCCAATGAACGCCCAGGACTGATCTCCTTTAGGATGGGCTCGTTGGATTTTCTTGCAGTCCAAGGGACTCTCAAGAGTCTTCTCCAACACCACAGTTCAAAAGCATCAATTCTTCAGTGCTCAGCTTTCTTCACCATCCAACTCTCACAATTCATACATCATTACTGGAAAAACCATAGCCTTGCCTAGATGGACCTTTGTTGACAAAGTAATGTCTCTGCTTTTTAATATGCAGTCTAGGTTGGTCATAACTTTCCTTCCAAGGAGTAAGCATCTTTTAATTTCATGGCTGCAATCACCATCTGCAGTGATTTTGGAGCCCCCAAAAATAAAGTCAGCCACTGTTTCCGCTGTTTCTTCATCTATTTGCCATGAAGTGGTGGGACCGGATGCCATGATCTTAGTTTTCTGAATGTTGAGCTTTAAGCCAACTTTTTCACTCTCCACTTTCACTTTCATCAAGAGGCTTCTTAGTTCTGCACTTTCTGCCATAAGGGTGATGTCATCTGCATATCTGAGGTTATTGATATTTCTCCCGCCAATCTTGATTCCAGCTTGTGCTTCTTCCAGCCCAGTGTTTCTCATGATGTACTCTGCATATAAGTTAAATAAGCAGGGTGACAAGATACAGCCTTAACATGTTCCTTTTCCTATTTGGAACCAGTCTGTTGTTCCATGTCCAGTTCTAACTGTTGCTTCCTGCCCTGCATACAGGTTTCTCAAGAGGCAGGTCAGGTGGTCTGGTATTCCCATCTTTTTCAGAATTTTCCACAGTTTATTGTGATCCACACAGTCAAAGGCTTTGGCATAGTCAATAAAACAGAAATAGATGTTTTTCTGGAACTCTCTTGCTTTTTCAATGATCCAGTGGATGATGGCAATTTGATCTCTTGTTTCTCTACCTTTTCTAAAACCAGCTGGAACATCTGGAAGTTCACGGTTCACATATTGTTGAAGCCTGGTTTGGAGAATTTTGAGCATTGCTTTTCTAGTGTGTGAGATGCCCTAATACTTGTCAGTGAATCTCCTTCTTGTGAGATCAAGGTGCTGCCTCTGTACTGGGTATTAGAGAGAGTGATTTTGTGCATGAGCCCTTCAGGAGCCAAGTCTTGGTTTCCCAAAAGCCCACCTAGTCTCCCAGACATAATCTATGCTGGTTTTCAGTGCTGAATGTTATGAGGGCTCATCTTCCTGGTGCAAATTTTCTGGGCCATGGAGACTAGTGTGGGGAGCTCAGACCCCACACTTCTCAGGGGAAACCTCTGTGGTTGTGAAATCTCTCCCACTTGTGGGTCACAGCATGGTGAGTATGGGTTCTGACTAGATCAAGTCTCTGTCCCTTCTACCTGTCTGGATGTGGCCTTTTCTTTCTATCCTTAGTTGTAGAAAATCTGTTCTTCTTACTCTACCATCTTGATCTGGATCCTTCTGGATTTATTATATTTAACAACTATTCAAATTTTTAAAAAATTTTCTTCTGTCAATTTAGATAACTTGTGATTTTAAAGAAAAGCATCAGTTTTATTTAGTTTGTTAGATTTATTTACATTAAACTATGCATCATGACCCTGCATTATCTTTTTATGTCTATAGGGTCTGCAGTGATGTCTTCCTTTTTCTGTGAAGTTAGCAGTTTATACTTTCTTTTTCTTGATTGGTCTTGCCAAGACTTTATCAAGTTTATTGGTATTCTGAAAGAACAAATCTTGACTATGTTGGGTTTTTTTGTCTATTTATGTGAGCTTACTTTTTTTTGTTAAAAAATATTTATTTTAAAAGGAAACCCTCTTACACTGTTGGTGGGATTGCAAACTACTACAGCCACTATGGAGAACAGTGTGGAGATTCCTTAAAAAACTGGAAATAGACCTGCCATATGACCCAGCAATCCCACTGCTGGGCATACACACCGAGGAAAGAAGAATTGAAAGAGACACATGTACACCAATGTTCATCACCACACTGTTTACAATAGCCAGGACATGGAAGCAACCTAGATGTCCATCAGCAGATGAATGGATAAGAAAGCTGTGGTACATATACACAATGGAATATTATTCAGCATTAAAAAGAATACATTTGAATCAGTTCTACTGAGGTGGATGAAACTGGAGCCTATTATACAGCATGAAGTAAGCCAGAAGGGAAAACAACAATACAGTATACTAACGTATATATATGGAATTTTGAAAGATGGTAATGATAACCTTGTATGTGAGTCAGCAAAAGAGATGCAGATGTATAGAACAGTCTTTTGGACTCTATGGGAGAGGGCAAGGGTGGGATGATATGGGAGAATGGCACTGAAACATGTAAATTATCATATGTGAAATGAATCGCCAGCCCAGGTTTGATGCATGATACAGGGTGCTCAGGGCTGGTGTACCAGGATGACCTAGAGGGATCGGGAGGGAGGTGGGAGGGGGATTCTGGAAGGAGAACACATGTATACCCATAGTGGATTCATGTCAATGTATGGCAAAACCAAAACGATAATTTAAAGGAAAAAATAAAATAATTTTTTAAAATATATATTTATTTTTATTTTTGATTTTGTCAGGTCTGAGTTGTGTCACTTGGGATATTTTGTTTTGGCTCGTGAGCTTCTCTCTAGTTGTGGTGCATGAGTTCAGCTGCCCTGTGGCATGTGGGATCTTAGTTTCCTGATTAGAAATCAAACCCATGTTCCCTGCACTGGAAGGCAGACTCTCAACCACTGGACCACCAGGGAAGTCCTGAGCTTACCTTTTTTTCAATATGTTTTCACTTTTATTAATTTCCTTCCATATTTTTATTTTTTCTCTCACTTCTTGAGATAGTAACTTAGAAATTGATTTTAACCTTCCCCCCCAATATACCCACTTAAAGTCATCTTCATTCTAAGCACTGTGAATCAATAGGTCCAATCAGGAGAGAGTAATAACACAGTAATTTCAACAGAAAGATTTTATTAATAATACAAGGTATTTGCTGGGAGCTGTCAGGATGCCCCCTCACTCGGATGACAAAGTCACAAGACTGAGAAGGAAACTGCAAAGCAGATTTTCCTTCGGGGCATCCCAAGGCAAGGCCCCTCCTGGTATTTTTCTTGGGAAGTTCTGTTTATGCTCTGAACATTAGCTCATCTCAGTAGGTCAGTCCCAGTTAGAAATAATTCATCCTGAGATAATTCCCTCAGACCTTATTTCCCCCAGGGGGTTGGGGAAGGCAGATTCCCTTCCCTGGGGACAAAGGAGGAATAAGGGACATTTAAATAGATTACTACACCTCCTACTCTTTACTGGGGAATTTCTTTCTACTTAGATTGATGTACTTATCCAAAGTATGCTGGAGACAATCAAATGGTAAACATACTAATGTTAAATCTAATTATGCAGAAATCCGACTTTTGCAAGGAAAATGAGCTTAGGGTTAAAGTTGTTGATGATAGGCAGAAAACAAGATTGTATAGAATAATATGTGACAAAATGGGTGTGTTTCTTGGGTATAAAAACTGTAAACCTTCAACAATAAAGAGAGACTGCTCCATCACCACATTGACTCAGCTCAGTTCTTCTGCAGACCCCAGACCCGCCGAGGCTGGACCCCGGCAGGTATTACTGGACTTCCTGGTGGCTCAGACAGTAAAGAATTTATTAACCATACCAAGGAATTACAGTAATGAGGGATTGGTTAGCAAGAAGTAAAGAGGATTCTAAAGAATATGGAAATAGTAGATACAAGGAATAGCTCCTACCACCTATCTCCCCCCCTTTTCCCTCCTGCCCAGAACTGACCGCACACCAAGGAAGAGGCCCACGAAGACCTGAGACTCAGACCTTTCTGTAGAAGGCACAGTGTAGCTCACTAGATGGCAGAAAGTTACTCTGATGCCATCCTGCTAAAATACACCCTGGAAATCCACCCAGTGAGGTGCCAGGAACGACTTCACAGAGATGTCTCACTGGAGGGCCTTTGCTACAAAACTTCCTCAGAGACATGCCAGGGGAAGCTGTTGGCTGCTAAGTGCTGCTGCCACTGTGGACTGTTCAAGTCTAGAGTAGGGGAGAGCAATGAATCCTGGAAAAGCTTGCCCAGCCAGCACACCAGAACCAGGAAGCAAAAACTTTCCTCCTGCAGTGTATTTACAGTGCCCTCTGATGGCAAAGTTCCAGTTGGCAACGCGAAATATATAAAGGGCCCAAACCTATTTTCACAAAACAGACTAATAGGTGGAACTTGGAAGGGAAAGGCAATAAATAATAACTAACACATGCCATTTTAGCTATATCTTATACATTTTGTTGTGCTTCATTTTCAGAATTTGATTTTCATTGTGCTTTCCTGACTACTGGGTTATTTAGAAGAGTGTTGGTTAATTTCTAAACATTATCAGATTTTCTAGTTATCTATTAATTGATTTCTAGTTTTATTCCACCATAGCCTGAGAACATGCCTTAGGTGATTTTAACTTTTTGAAGTTTTTTCAGGCTTATTTTATACATACCATATAGTACATTTTGGTAAATATTTCATGAGCATGTGAAAAGAAATTGTATTCTACAGTTGCTTATTGTTCAGTCACCACATCGTGTCTGACTCTTTGTGACCCCACAAAGTGCAGCACATCAGGTCTCTCTGTCCCTCACATCTCCTGGACTTTGCCCAAGTTCATGTCCATTGAATCAGTGTTGCCATCCAACCATCGCATCCTCTGTCACTCTCTTCTCCTTCTGCTTTCAATCTTTCCCAGCACCAGGGTCTTTTCCAATAAGTTGGCTGTTTGCATCAGATCACCAAAGTATTGGAGCTTCAGCTTCAGCATCAATCCTTCCAATGAGTATTCAGGGTTGTCTCTCCTTGCTATTCTCTGGAACTCTGCATTAAGTTGAGTATACCTTTCCCTTTCTCCCTTGCTTTTTGCTTATCTTCTTTCCTCAGCTATTTGTAAAGTCTCCTCAGATACCCACTTTGCCTTCTTGCATTCCTTTTTGGGACGGTTTTGTTCACTGCTTCCTGTACAATCTTACAAACCTTTGTTCATAGTTCTTCAGGGACTCTGTTTACCAGATCTAATCCCTTGAATCTATTTGCCACCTCCACTGTATAAATAGGGGATTTGATTTAAGTTGTACCTGATTGGCTGAGTGGTTTTCCTGCTTTCTTTAGTGTAAGCCTGAATTTTGCTATAAGGAGCTGATGATCTGAGCCACAGTCAGCTCTAGGTCTTGTTTTTGCTGACTGTATAGAGCTTCTCTATCTTCAGCAACAAAGAATGTAATCGATCTGATTTTGGTATTGACCATTTGGTGATGTCCATGTGTAAAATCGTTTCTTGTGTTGTTGGAAAAGGGTATTTGCTATGACCAGTGCATTCTCTTGGCAGAATTCAGTTAGCCTTAGCCCTGCTTCATATTGTACTCCAAGGCCAAATTTGCCTGTAACTCCAGGTATTTCTTAACTTACTACTTTTGCATTTCAATCCACAATGATGAATAGAACATCTTTTTTCAGTGTTCGTTCTAGGAGGTCTTGTAGGTCTTCATAGAACTGATCAATTTCAGCTTCTTTAGCATTGTTGGGGTATAGACTTGGGTTACTGGGATGTTATTTGGTTTGCGTTGGAAATCAACCAAAATCATCCTGTTGTTTTTGATTTTGGTCCCAAGTACTGCATTTCAGACTCTTTAGTTGACTGTGAGGGCTTCTTCATTTCTTCTAAGGATTCTTGCCCACAGTAGTAGATATAATGGTCATCTGAATTAAATTCATCGATTCCCGTCCGTTTAATTCTCTGATTCCCAAGATGTTGATGTTTACCCTTTCTATCTCCTGCTTGACTGTGTCCAATTTGCCTTGATTCATGGACTTAACATTCCAGGTTCCTATGAAATACTGTTCTTCACATCATTGGATTTTACTTTAATCACCAGACACATCCATAATTGAGCTTTGTTTCCACTTTGGCTCAGCTGCTTCATTGTTTCTGGAGCTATTAGTAATTGTCCTGTGCTCTTCCCAGTAGCATATTAGACACCTCCTGACCTGGAGGGCTCATCTTTTGGTGTCATATCTTTTTGCCTTTTTCTACAGTTCATGAGGTTCTCACGGCAAGTATACTGGGGTGGTTTGCCTGTCCCTCCTCCAGTGGATCACGTTTTGTTGGAACTCTCCACTATGGCCCATCTATCTTGGGTGGCCCTGCACTGGATTGCTCATAGCTTCATTGAGCTACACAAGCCCCCTTGGCACGATAAGGCTGTGATCCATTATAGATTATTACAATATACTCAACGTATTTCCCTGTGCTGTACAGTAGGACCTCATTTGTTTCTATTTTTTATTTGGTAATGTTTATCTTTTTAACCCCAAACTTCTAATTTATCCATACCCCATGACCCTGCCCTTTCCCCTTTGGTAATTGTAAGTTTGTTTTCTATGTCTGACTCTGTTTCAATTTTGTAAGTAAGTTCATTTGTATCACATTTTTAGATATAAGTGATATTTTTGTCCCTATCATTACTAATAAAAACTTAATTACTTCCAGATTCCATGACCAACAGACCATACCACAGTTGGACTGCAGCTGAACAGGAATGGCCAGAAAGATCCATGAGTGAGATTTGGTCAGCAGATCCTACAGCTCGAAGGAGCCAGAGCTACTGGGGGCAGATTGCACCCAGGACTCTGCGTGGGAGAAACAGAGCCCAAGATCCTTGGCATCAGGCCTGGGAAGCAAGACCCCCAAAGACAGGAAGTCTCAAAGTGAAAAGGCAGCTGAATATAAACCAAATGGCAGGAGAGGCAGGAATAACCAGAGACTGGAAAAGGCCTGCGGTGCCTGCTGATGGTCGGAGCTGGGGACTAAGTTTGTTGCCCCCACATGTCCCCTTTGTAGCTAAATTGAGTCCCACGTTAAAGGCTCGCTGGTCCTGGAGCTCGGCGAGCCCCACAGCCCTGAGCGACACATGGGTAGCACATGTGGCAGTGGTTCAGAGGGACCCCGGAGGCAGCTCTTGGTGATGATTATAAGCAGCCTCATTACCCCCTGACACCTCTAACATAGACCTATAATTCAGTAGTGGGGACGCCCAGATCACAAAGTGACATCGATGTAGCTGTGGGGATATCAGAATCACAGACGTAGTGACATCTGACGTGGCTGTGGGGACGTCCGAATCAAAGACGTCGTGCTGTATGACATAGCTGTGGGGATGCCCGAATCAAAGACACACTGACATATGACGTAGCTGTGGGGACACCTGAATCACGGACGCATGACGTGGCTGTTGGGGCGCGCATATCATACGTAGTGACATGTAATGTAGCTGTGGGAACTCCCAAATCAGACGTGGTGACGTTTGACGTGGTGACGTTTGACGTAGCAACGTACGACGTAGCTTTGGGGACGCCAGTATCACAGACGTAGTGACGTAGTGACGTCTGATATAGCTGTGGGGATGCCAGTATCACGGAGGTAGTGACGTCTGATGTGGCTGCGGGGACTCCCGAATCACAGACGTGGGATGTATGACTTAGCTGTGGGGGCATCGTATCATAGACATATTGATATAGATGTAGGGAGGCTTCGGAGCCCCGGGCTGAGCTGGTGTCTGTGGGTGATCACTCTATCCGCATGCCTGAAACTCCTTCCAGTCACAGAGGTGAGATGCTCCAACTGAGAAAACTAGTCTCTGTGCCTAGCAGCTCCCGCTGCCCCTGCTGCCTGGCTGGACAGTTAGCTACTTCTGCCGTGTCCCTGGCACAGGTGGGTGGCCGGATGTGGCACACACTTTTTATGCTTAGTGTATAAAGTTGGTTAAATTTGTTAGTAATTTTGTTCAAAGAGTCTATATAACTTATATAATTTTTTTTTAGTGTAACATACCAGAAAAGGGTATATTAAACTAAGATTGGGGTTATGTCTATTTCTCCCTTTTTTGTTTTCTTATCTTGTTTGAAACTATGTTATTTTGGGTGTAAAAAGTCAGGATTTCTGTATATTTCTGTTGAATTGATGCTTTTATCTTTAGGAAATGCTACCCTGTATTTCTAGTACACTTCTTGCCTTGAAGTTTACCTTGTCTGATATTAATGTAACCACACAAGCTTCCTTTACATTACAGTTTGTATGATATATATTTTCATCATTTTGCTTTAAATCTGTGTACTTTTATTTTAAGTGTAACAACACACACTTGAGGTTTTTTTTTTAATCTAGTCTGGAAATCTGCCATTTAATTAAAGTGTTTAATCCATTTGCACTTCATATAATTACTCATAATTGACTTATGCTTTTAATTTCTGTCATCTATTCTTTCTTTTTTCTTTCTCTCCTATTTTTTAGAATTAATTTTTTAATTCAGTATTACTTCTTTGGGCTTCCCAGGTGCCTCAGTGGTAAAGAATCTGCCTCCGATGCAGGAAACATGGGTTTAATCTCTAGATTGGTAAGATCCCCAGGAGGAGGGCATGGTGATCCACTCCGTATTCTTGCCTGGGAAATCCCATGGACAGAGGAGCCTGGTGGGCTACAATCCATGGAGTTGGAAGAGAGTCAGACACAACTTAGCCACTAAACAACAAAAAATTACTTCTTCACTAGTTTTTCTTAAATTCAGGCTTACTGAGGTATATCTGAATAAAAATAGTGAGGTATTCACCATTTTTACTATATAGCTCTTTGAGTTTTTAAATGCGATCACCATCAAGATGCAGGCATACCTTGGAGATATTATTGCAGGTTCAGTTCCAGACCCTCACAATAAAGTAAATACCTCAGTAGAGTCACGTGAATTTTTTGGTTTTCTAGTGCATATAAAAGTTGTTTATACTATGCTATAGTCTGTTAAGCATGAAATAGCATTATATCTTTAAAAATATATTTAGTTTAATTAAATCATACTTTACCGCTGAAAAATATTAACCGTCACGTGAATGTTCAGCAAGTCATAATCTTTTTGCTGGTGGAGGGTCATGCCTCAATTATTTTTTAAGGAGTAGTTTTATTTGTTTATTTTTGGGTGTGCTGAGTCTTTGTTGCTGCATGGGCTTATCTCTAGTTTGGGAGAGTGGGGGCTACTCTCTAGTTGTGTTGCATACGCTTCTCATTGTAGTGGCTTTTCTTTTTGTGGAGCACAGGCTCTAGGTGTATCGGCTTCAGTGGTTATGGCACATGAGTTCAGTAGTTTCAGTTCCTGGACTCTAGAGCACAGGCTCAGTAGTGGTGGTTCACAGGCTTAGTTTGCTCTGTGTGGCTTGTGGCTTCTTTCCAGATCAGGGATTGAACACATGTCTCCTGCTTTGGCAGGCAGATTCTTTACCACTGAGCCGTGAGGGAAGCCCGTGCCTCGAGGTTGCTGGCTAATCAGAATAGTGGTTGCTGAAGGTTGGGGTGGCTGTGGCAATTTCTTAAAATAAGACAGAAATGAAGTTTGCTGCATCAGTAGGCTTTTGCTTTCACAAACAATTTCTGTGTAGCATGCAGTGTTGTCATTTGATAGCATTTTACCCACAGTAGGACTTCTTTAAAAATTAGAGTCAATTCTTTCAAAACCTTGCCACTGCATATTCACAGCATCTTTACCATTAGTAGAGTCCATCTAAGAAACCACTTTGCTCATCCATAAGAAGGCACTTCTTATTGGTTAAAGTGTTATCTTGAAACTGCATCAATTCAGTCACATTTTTAAGTTCCATTTCTAATACTAGTTCTCTTGCTGTTACTACCACATTTGCAGTTATTTCCTCTACTGAAGTTTTGAAACCCCTCCAAGTCATCCAAGAGGACTGGAATCAACTTCATCCAATTCCTGTTAATGTTGATATTTTGACCTCTTACCATGAATCCTTAATGTTCTTAATGGCATCCAGAATGGTGAATCTTTGCCAGAAGTCTTTCAATTTACTTTGTCCAGATCCAGCAGAGGAATCACTATCTATGACAGCTATAGCCTTATAAATTGTATTCATTAAGAAATAAAAGCCTTCAAAGTTGAAACGACTCCCTGATCAGTGGGCTGAAGAATGGATGTTGTGTTAGCAGGCATGAAAACAACGTGAATCTCATGTATTTCCATTAGAGAACTTGGATGACTAGGTGTATTATCAGTGAGCAGTGATATTTTGAAAGGAATCTCTTTTTTCTGAGCAATAGGTTTAACAGTGGGCTTAAAATGTCTAGTAAATCATCTTGTCAGCAGATGTGTTGCTCTCCAGGCTTTGTTGTTCTGTTTATGGAGGACAGACAGAGTAGATTTAGCATAATTTTTAAGGGCCCTAGGATTTTCAGAATGGTAAATGAGCATTGGCTTCAACTTAAAGTCACCAGCTACCAGGTTGTGATAAAGTCAGCCTGTCCTTTGAAGCTTTGAAGCTAAGCACTGACTTCTTTTCTCTAACTGTGGCAGCCCTAGATGGCATCTTCTTCCAGTATAAGACTGTTTTGTCTTCACTGGAAATCTGTTGTTTATTGTAGCCATGTTTATTAATGCTCTTAGCTAGATCTTCTGGATAACTTGCTGCAGCTTCTACATCAGCACTTGCTGCTTCACCATGCTCTGATATGTTATGAAGGTGGCTTCTTTCCTGAAACTTCATGAACCAGCCTCTGCTCACCTCAGACTTTTTTTCTACAGCTTCCTCACCTCTCCCAGCATTCAAAGAATTGCAGAGCGCTGGGGCCTTGCTCTGGATTAGGCTTCACCTGGAGAGAATGTTGTGGCCATTTTAATCTTGTATGCAGACCACTCAAACTTTCTCCATATCAGCAATAGGTTGTTTTGCTGTCCTGTCATTCATTCCTTTGCTGGAGTAGCCCTTTTAATTTCCTTTTAGAACTTTGCATTTGTAACTTGGTTAACTGATTTAAGAGGCTTAGCTTTGGGCCTTTGTCTGCTCTCTATGTGTCTTCCTCACTTAGCTTAATCATTTCTGGCTTTTGATTTTAAGTGAAAGCATACAACTCCTTTCACTTGAACACTTGTGGGCCTTTGTAGGGTTATTAATTGGCTTAACTTTAAGATTGTTGTGTCTTGGCAAACAGGCCTGAGGAGAGGGAGCAAGATAGGAGAAACACAGGTCTGTGGAGGAGTCAGAACACAAACATTTATTAACTTTGCTCTCTTACATTGGTGCAGTACATGGTACCCCAAACAGTTGCAGTAGTGACATCAGAGATCACAGATCAACATAACAGATATACTAATAACAGTAAATTTTGAAGTTTATGAAGAATTATCAGAGTGCGACAGAGAAATGAGAGCAAATGCTATTGGAGAAACGGCACTAAGAGACTTGTTCAATGTAGGGTTGCCACAGCCTTCAATTTGTAAAAAATGTTGTATCTGTAAACTGCAATAAAGTGAAGCGCAGTAAAATGAGGCATGCCTGTATGTTGTTCAGTCGCTAAGTTGTGTTCGATTCTCTGCAACCCCATGGACTGCAGCACACCAGGCTTCCCTGTCCTTCACTATCTCCCAGAATTTGCCCAAACTCTGTCCATTGAGTTGGTGATGCCCTCCAACCATCTCATCTTCTGTCGCTCCTTTCTCCTCCTGTCCTCAGTCTTTCCCAGCATCAGGGTCTTTTCCAATGAGTTGGCTCTTCCCAAAGTACTCAGAGGGCCAAAGTACTGGAGCTTCAGCATCAATCCTTCCAATGAATATTCACGGTTGATTTCCTGTAGGATTGACTGGTTTGATCTCCCTGGAGTCGAAGGGACTCTCAAGAGTCTTCTGCAGCATGATAGTTTGAAAGCATCAATTCTTTGGTGCTCAGCCTACTTTATGGTCCAGCTCTCATATTCTTACATGACTTCTACACTTGCATCATTCCCAGAATTGTGCCTGTGCTTCTTTGCAGTCAATCTTTCCTCATTCATTGACAAACATTCAAGTTATTCCCACTTTTTGACTCTTATGAATAATGCATATAGCTTACTACCAAATTTTGGTGATTTTGAATAGATTAGCTAGGAATATTTGCATACAGGTATTTGTGTGAATATCTGGTTTTCCTTTTTACTTGGTAAATATCTAGGCGTTGGGTTCCTGTGTCATATGATTACCAAGCATTTAATTGATAATTAAGAAGCAGAAAACTCTTTCCCAAAATAGTCGTACAATTTTCAAATTCTCACTAATAATGTATAAAAGTTCACATCTATCAGCCTTGGGTGTTGTCAGTTTTTTTTTTTAATATTTATTTATTTATTTGGCTGTGTCAGGTCTTAGTTGCAGCATATGTGGCATCTTTCATTGTGACAGGTGGGCTTCTCTCTAGTTGTGGCATGCAGGCTTGGTTGCTCTGTGGCATGTGAGATCTTTGTTCCCTGACTAGGGATTGAATCCTCATTGCCTGCACTGGAAGGCCGATTCTTAACCACTGGACCACCACAAATGAGATGTGCTGTGTGCCATCTCACATTAGTCCAACTCTTTGTGACCCTATGGACTGTAGCCCACCAGGCTCCTCTGACAGTAGGATTCTCTAGGCAAGAATACTGGAGTGGGTTGCCATGCCCTCCTCCAGGGGATCTTCCCAACCCATGGATTGAACCCATGTCTCTTATGTCTCCTGCATTGCCAGACAGATTCTTTACCACTATTGCCACCTGGGAAGCCCAGGCCCAGGTTTTTTGGTTATTATTAAAAGGTATGTGTAGTGGAATCTCATTATGGTTTTATTTGCATTTTTCTAAAAATTACTGATGTAAATCATTTTTTGACATGCTTATTTGTTATCCATATGTTGCTTTGTTTTGTTTTTATTATTTAATCGTCATTTTATTCAGATATAATTGACATGTAATATTATATTGGTTTCAGGTGTGTTAACATAATGATTTGCTATTCTATATGTCTTTTTTGTTAAAGTATCTGCTCAAATCTTTCACCAAGTTTTTTCTCCAGGGTTTCTGTTTTCTTCTTATCAAGTTTTTAGAATTCTTTATATATTTAGGACATGAGACTTTAACTTACAGGTGCTACTGAAATATTTCTCAGTCTGTCACTTAACTTTTTATTTTCTCACCATAATCTTTTGAAAACCTGAAGTTTTAAATTTTGATGAAAAAAATTTATCACTTTTTTATGGTTCATTAACTTACTGACTGAGAAATCTGTCTATGAGATATTGTATGACCTAAGGGTGTGAAGACTTTATTCTGTATTTTATTGTAATTGTTTTACAGCTTGAGATTTTTCATAGGTCTATAACTCATTTGACTTTTTGTGTTTTATCTATGTTATTGGTTGAGGGTTTTTTTTAAATGAATATTCAACTTTTCCATGCTATTTGTTGAAAATATGACATCCTTTCTTTATTGAATTGCGATTGCAATTTGGTTGAACATCAACTAGCTATGGGTCTGTTTTTGGATTACTTAGTTCCATTGATCTATGTGTCTGCTCTTTTGGTAATATCACAATCTTAATTGTTTGATTATTTGTTGTACATCTTGAAACCATGGAGGAAGTATCCTCCACATCTGTTGTTTTCAATTTTGTTGTGGTTGTACTAGTTCCTTTGTTCATATACATTGTCTACTTAAAAGCTTAGGTCATTGATAGACTTTTCTAGTTCCTAATAGTATTAAGATTTTTTAGTTTTTTATTTTAATAGACTTCAATTTTGGTATAATCTGAGATTTACAGAAAATTTGCAGATATAATACAGAGATTTCACATAAAACTCTGACTCTGCTCCTCCTGTTGTAACCTCAGAGCGGCACATTTGCTAAGAAAACAACATTGGTACATCCTATTAGCTATACTCCAGACTCTTTGGATTTCACCAGTTTTCCACTAATGTCTGTTTGTTTGTTTCAAGACCTCTTCCATGATACCACATTACATTTAGCCATGTCTCTCTCTTTTTTAAATTTTTGTTAGAGTATAGTTGATGTACAATGTTGTGTTTGTTTATGCTATACAGTAAAGTGAATCAGTTATACATATATGCACTCTTTTGTTTACTCTTTTCCAATATAGATCATTACAAAATATTGAGTAGTATTCCCTGTGCTATACAGAAGGTCTTTATTAGTTACCTGTTTTATATATGGTAGTGTATATATGTCAATCCCAATCTCCCAATTTATCTCTCCCCTCCTTCCTGCCTAGTAACCATAAGATAGTTTTTTACATCTGTGACTCTATTTCTGGTTTGTAAATAAGTTCTTTTGTACCATTTTTTTTAGATTCCACATATAAGAAATATACCATATTTGTCCTTCTGTATCTGACTTACTTCAGTCAGTATGACAATATCTAGGTCCCCCCATGTTGCTGCAAATGGCATTATTTCATTCTTTTTTATGGCTGACTATATATGTATATTCCATTTTGTATATATACTACATCTTCTTTTTTTCCCATATCTTTATTTAATTTTATTTATTTAAAAAATTATTTATTTTAATTGGAGGCTAATTACAATATTAGTGGTTTTTGCCATACATTGACATGAATCAGCTATGGGTATACATGTGTTCCCCATCCTGAATCCCCCTCCCACTTCCCTCCCCATCCCATCCCTCAGGGTCATCAGCCCTGAGCACCATGTGTCATGCATTGAACCTGGACTGATGATCTATTTCACATATGATAATATACATGTTTCAATGCCATTCTCTCAAATCATCCCACCCTCACCTTCTCCCACAGAGTCCAAAAGACTGTCTTTACATCTGTGTCTCTTTTGCTGTCTCACATACAGGGCCATCATTATCATCTTTCTAAATTCCATATATATGCATTAGTGTATGGTATTGTTTTTCTTTCTGACTTCACTCTGTATAATAGGCTCTAATTTCATCTACCTCATTAGAACTGATTCAAATATATTCTTTTTAATGGCTGAGTAATATTCCATTGTGTATAGGTACCACAGCTTGCTTATCCATTCATCTGCCAATGGACATCTAGGTTGCTTCCATGTCCTGGCTATTGTAAACAGTGCTGCGATGAACATTGGGGTACATGTATCTCTTTCAATTCTGGTTTCCTTGGTTTGTATGCTCAGCAGGTACCATATCTTCTTTCTCCATTTCTATGTTGGTAGACATCTAGGTTGCTTCCATGTCCTAGCTAGTGCTGTTATTAATACATGGGGGCATATGTCTTTTTGAATTATGGTTTTCTCCAGGCATATGCCCAATAGTGGCATTGCTTGATTGTTTAGTAGGTCTAGTTTTGGCTTTTTAAGGAACCTTCATACGGTTCTCCATAGTGGCTGTTCCAATTTACATCCTTAACAGTGTAGAAGGTTTCCCTTTTCTCTACATTGTCTCTAGTACTTACCATTTGTGGAGTTTTTGATGATGGCCATTCTGACCAGGGTGAAGTGAAGATACAATCAAACCTCATTGTTTGTTTTGAGTAGCATTTCTCTAATAATTAGAGATGCTGAGCATCTTTTCATGTGTCTTATTGCAATTTGTATATCTTCTTTGGAGAATTGTCTACTTAGATCTTGCATGCATTTTTTAAATTGGGTTATTTAGTTTTTTTGTTATTGAGCTGCATGAACTGTTTGTGTATTTTGGAGATTATTCCCTTGTTAGTCATTTTGTTTGCAAATATTTCTCCCATTCTATGGGTTGTCTTGCAGATAGTTGGGGAACAGTGGAAACAGAGACAAGCTTTATTTTGGGGGCTCTAAAATCACTGCAGATGGTGACTGCAGCTATGAAATTAAAAGACTCTTGTTCCTTAGGAGAAAAGTTATGACCAACCTAGACAGCTTATTAAAAAGCAGAGGCATTACTTTGCCAACAAAGGTCCGTCTAGTCAAAGCTATGATTTTTCCATTAGTCATGTATGGATGTGAGAGTTGGGCTATAAAGAAAGCTGAGCACCAGATAACTGATGCTTTTGAACTGTGGTGTTGAAGAAGACTCTTGAGAGTCCGTTGGACTGCAAGAAGATCCAACCAGTCCATCCTAAAGGAAATCAGTCCTGAATGTTCTTTGGCAGGAGTGATGTTGAAGCTGAAACTCCAAAATTTTGGCCACCTGATGTGAAGAGCTGACTCATTGGAAAAGACCCTGGAGCTGGGAAATATTGAAGGCGGGAGGAGACAGGGATGACAGAGGATGAGATGGTTGGATGGCATCACTGACTCAGTGGACCATGAATTTGAGTAAACTCCAGAAGTTGGTAACAGACAGGGAGGTCTGGTGTGCTGCAGTCCATAGGGTCGCAAAGAGTCAGACATGACTGAGCAACTGGACTGAAATGAACGTGGGTTGTCTTTCATTTTATTTATGATTTCCTTTGATGTACAAAAGCTTTTTAAGTTTAATTGGGTTATATTAGTTTATTTTAGTTTTTATTTTAACTGCTCTGGAAGGTAAATTGAAAAGGTCTTGCTTCAATTTATGTCAAAGAGTATTCTGCCTCTGTTTTACTCCAAGAGTTTTATAGCATCTAGCCTTGCATTTAAGTCTTTATTCCATTTTGAGTTTACTTTTGTATATAGTATTAGGAAGTGTTCTAATTTCATTCTTTTACATGTAGCTGTCCAGTTTTCCCAGCACCACTTATTGAAGAGACTACCTTTTTTCCATTGTATATTCTTGCCTCCTTTGTCATAGATTAGGTGATCTTAGGTGCATGGCTTTATCTCTGAACTTTATACTGTTTTATTGATCTATAGTTCTGTTTTTGTGCCAGTACTATGCTGTTTTGATTACTGTAGCTGTGTAGTGTAATTTGATTTCAGGGAACTGATTCAGCTCCTTGTTTACTGATTCCTCCAGCTCCATTTTTCTTTCTCAAGATTGCTTTGCCTAGTCAAGGTCTTTTGTGTTTCTGTACAAATTGTAAAATTTTTTATCCTAATTCTGTGAAAAATGACATTGATAATTTGATAGGAATTTCACTGAATCTGTAGATAGATTACTTTGGGTAGTAGAGTCATTTTGATAATATTGATTCTTCCAGTCCAAGAACATGATATATCTCTGCAATCTGTGAATGTTTCATTAGTACTAAAAATGTTCCTGTAAAGATAGCTTTATCTGCATCCCAATAGCTTTGATATATTGTATTTTCATTTTTATTTAATCCCAAATATTTTCCAATTTTTCTTCTAAGATTTTATTCAACCCCATTGGTTATATGTATGTGTCTGTTAGTCACTCAGTCATGTCTGACTCTTTGTGACCCCATGGACAGTGGCCCACCAAGCTTCTCTGTCCATGGAATTCTCCAGGCAAGAATACTGGAGTGGATTGCAGTGCCTTTTTCTAATTGGTTATATAGAAGAGTTTTTAGTTCAGTTCAGTCACTCAGTCATGTTTGACTCTTTGCGACCCTATGGACTGCAGCATGCCAGGCCTCCCTGTCCATTACCAACTCCCGGAGTTTACTCAGACTCATGTCCATTGAGTCAGTGATGCCATCCAACCATCTCATCCTCTGTCGTCCCCTTCTCCTCCTGCCCTTAATCTTTCCCAGCATTAAGGTCTTTTCAAATGAATCAGCTCTTCACATCAGGTGGCCAAAGTATTGGAGCTTCAGCTTAAGTATCACTCCTGCCAATGAACATTCAGGACTGATTTCCTTAAGGATGAACTGGTTGGATCTCCTTGCAGTCCAAGGGACTCTCAAGAATCTTCTCCAATACCACAGTTCAAAAGCATCCATTCTTTGGTGCTCAGCTTTGTTTATAGTCCAACTCTCACATCTGTACATAACTACTGGAAAACCATAGCCTTGACTAGACGGACCTTTGTCAACAAAGTAATGTCTCTGCTTTTAAATATGCTGTCTAGTTTGGTCATAACTTTTCCTCCAAGGTGTAAGTGTCTTTTTTATTGTTGTGAGAAAATGTTGTCCACTGGAGAAGGGAATGGCAAACTACTTCAGTATTCCTGCCTTGAGAACCCCATGAAAAATATGAAAAGGCAAAAAAATAGGACACTGAAAGATGAAATCCCTAGGTGCCCAATATGCTACTGGAGATCAGTGGAGAAATAACTCCAGAAAGAATGAGGAGACAGAGCCAAAGAAAAAAAACAACAACCAGTTGTGGATGTGACTGGTGATGAAAGCAAGGTCTGATAGAAACCTGAAATGTTAGGTCCATGAATCAAGGCAAATTGGAAGTAATCAAACAGGAGATGGCAAGAGTGAACATCGACATTTTAAGAATCAGAGAACTGAAATGGACCGGAATGGGTGAATTTATCTCAGATGACCATTATATCTATTACTCTGGGCAGGAATCCCTAAGAAGAAATGGAGTAGCTGTCATTGTCAACAAAAGAATCCAAAATGCAGTACTTGGATGCAGTCTCAAAAACGACAGAATGATCTCTGTTCGTTTCTAAGACAAACCATTCAATATCATGGTAGTCCAAGTCTTATCTCCCGACCAGTAATGCTGAAGAAGCTGAATTTGAACGGTTCTATAAAGACCTACAAGACCTTCTAGAATTAACACCCAAAAAAGATGTCCTTTTCACTATCAGGGACTAGAATGCAAAAGTAGGCAGTCAAGAAGCATCTGGAGTAACAGGCAAATTTGGCCTTGGAGTACAGAATGAAGCAGGGCAAAGGCTAATAGAGTTCTGCCAAGAGAATGCACTGGCCATAGCAAACACCCTCTTCCAACAACACAAGAGAAGACTCTACACATGGACATCACCAGATGGTCAACACTGAAATCAGATTGATTATATTCTTTGCAGCCAAAGATGGAGAAGCTCTATACAGTCAGCAAAAACAAGACTGGGAGCTGACTGTGACTCAGATCATGAACTCCTTACTGCCAAATTCAGACTTAAATTGAAGAAAATAGGTAAAACCACTAGACCATTCAGGTATGACCTAAATCAAATCCCTAATGATTATACAGTGGAAGTGAGAAATAGATTTAAGGGACTAGATCTGATAGAGTGCCTGATGGACAGAGGTTTGTGATATTGTACAGGAGACAAGGATCAAGACCATCCCTAAGAAAAAGAAATGCAAAAAAGCAAAATGACTGTCTGAGGAGGCCTTACAAATAGCTGTGAAAAGACAGGAAGTGAAAGCAAAGGAGAAAAGTGAAGATACACACATTTGAATGTAGAGTTCCAAAGAATAGCGAGGAGAGATAAGAAAGCCTTCCTCAGTGATCAGTGCAAAGAAATAGAGGAAGACAATAGAATAGGAAAGACTAGAGATCTCTTCAAGAAAATTAGAGATACCAAGGGACCATTTCATGCAAAGATGGGCTCAATAAAGGACAAACGTGGTATGGACCTAACAGCAGCAGAAGGTATCAAGAAGAGGTGGCAAGAATACATAGAAGAACTGTACAAAAAAGATCGTCACCACCCAGATAATCACAATGGTGTGATCACTCACCTAGAGCCAGACATCCTGGAATGTGAAGTCAGGTGGGCCTTAGGAATCATCTCTACAAACAAAGCTCATGGAGGTGATGGAATTCCAGTTGAGCTATTTCAAATCCTAAAAGATGATGCTGTGAAAGTGCTGCACTCAATATGCCAGCAAATTTGGAAAACTCAGCAGTGGCCACAGGATTGGAAAAGGTCAATTTTTATTCCAATCCCTAAGAAAGAAAATGTCAAAGAATGCTCAAACTACCACACAATATATCATCTCACATGCTAGCAAAGTAATACTCAAAATTCTCCAAGCCAGGCTTCAGCAATACGTGAAGTGTGAACTTCCAGCTGTTCAAGCTGGTTTTAGAAAAGGCAGAGGAACCAGAGATCAAATTGCCAACATCCACTGGATCATCGAAAAAGCAAGAGAGTTCCAGAAAAACATCTATTTCTGCTTTATTGACTATGCCAAAGCCTTTGACTGTGTGGATCACAATAAACTGTGGAAAATTTTGAAGGATATGGGAATACCAGACCACCTGACCTGCCTCTTGAGAAACCTGTATGCAGGTCAGGAAGCAACAGTTAGAACTGGACATGGAACAACAGACTGGTTCCAAATAGGAAAAGGAGTACGTCAAGGCTGTATATTATCACCCTGCTTATTTAACTTGTATGCAGAGTACATCATGAGAAATGCTGGGCTGGAAGAAGCACAAGCTGGAATCAAGATTGGCAGGAGAAATATCAATAACCTCAGATATGCAGATGACACCTCCCTTATGGCAGAAAGTGAAGAGGATCTAAGAAGTCTCTTGATGAAAGTGAAAGAGGAGAGTGAAAAAGTTGGCTTAAAGCTCAACATGCAGAAAACTAAGATCGTGGCATCCGGTCCTATCACTTCATGGCAAATAGATGGAGAAACAGTGGAAATGGTGGCTGACTTTATTTGGGGGGCTCCAAAATCACTGCAGATGGTGACTGCAGCCATGAAATTTTTTTAAAAGGAATTTTAAGTTTTTCCAAATAGAAGATTTTTTCAAAAATCTCTTTATTTCATTATGTTATGAAAACTTATTTTGTTATGACTTTAATTCTTTTAAATATGTTATTTGATTTATAGTCCAGAATATCATTTATCTTGGTGAATGTTTCATATTTTCTTTAAAGGAAATATGTTGATAGAATATTTTATGAAAATATGTTGTTGGTAGAATATTTTATGAAAATTAGTTTAATTTGTTTGACATGTTGTTTAGGTCTTCTATTTCCTTATTGACTTTTGGTGTAATTGTTTCATTGATTATAGAGAGAAAAATATTGAAATCACCAATCATAACATTGAATTTTTGTTTGTTTTTTCAATTGTACTCTATTTTGCTTCTTTTACTCTGTATGTGCATGTGCACTTAATATTTTTTGGTCTATTCTTAGTGAATTGATAATAAGTCATTATGTAATTTTTCTTTTTATCTCAGGAAATATTCCTGTTTTGAAGTCTAATTTTCTGATATGGGTATTGCCTTCCTGGCTTTATTTTGATAGTATTTGTATAGGCTCCTCAGGTTCCAATCTGTTATGCCAGCTTCTATAACCACCAAAAGACCCATGAGTTTTTCTTTCACCCATTTTTACTTCTAATACCTGCACCAAGTCTAATCTGTAATCTTGGTGAAAAACTAGCCAATTCACCCAGGCAAAAAACTGCTTGCCAGGATGACTTACTAGAAGGGGCTTTGGAGTATTGTTCAGCCCTTTTTTCTTCCACATCACTATGGTATCTTTAAAAATACAATTTAAAGGATTTCTTTATTTTTCTAATTGTTGCATCTGAAACATTGGCCTAATGCAGCCTATTAAATTGTATGCATAACTTTTTACTTGGTTAATTTAAGGGGAGAAAACCTTGTTCATATACTTCCCATGGATAGGACTTTAGGTTTACTTGATGTTTGTATTTAGAAATATGCCTCAAGGGGTTATAATTCTTGTGTTTTACAGTATTTGAAACTACCTGCCTTCATATTGTATTGAGAAGAGCTTGGGAGGAGAATAGCATATTGGAAGCTTTGGCTTCAAAAGTGAACTGTATTAAACATGAGAATTGTCAAAGTTTTAAAAATTAAGATTTGTTTATTATACAAGTATTATAGTGAGGATGAGACAAGGATTGCTTAACCATTATTGAGGAAATCATGAAGATGGCAAAGCTGATTTAAGGAAGAATCTGAGAAACTCAAGATTCCTTTCCTTTCCAGTGAAAGGAAAGCTGCAAAGAACTTGCTTACAGCTATAAACTAGTTAATGTCCTGCAGGGCAAGAAAACCTTAACAACTGGGGTTACCTTTATCTCCAGAGAGAAATCTAAAGTTAATATCTAATTTTATAGAATCTAGCTCCTGTGCTGTGCTGAGTCACTTCAGTCGTGTCTGATTCATTGTGACCCTATGGACTATAGCCCATCAGTCTCCTTGTCCATGGGATTCTTCAGGCAAGAATGCTGGAGTGGGTTGCTATGCTCTCCGCCAGGGAAGGTTACCAACACAGGAATCGAACCTGTGTCTCTTACATCTACCTACATTGGCAGGCAGGTTCTTTACCACTTCCCAGCACCACCTGGGAAGACTAAATAGTAAGTCAAGCAAAAATATAATTCCCTACTCAGGAATTAAATAATATTTGGATAGAGCCATTAGTGCTTTAGAGTAACAGGTGAGGACCAAGAAAATCTACTGTTATATCAGTAAACAAAGGATGTTGAGCTACCAAGCCATCAGCCCCTGTAGCCACCCCGAACCCCCACCCACTGGTGCACCCTGAGGAGATTCTAGATTGAGAAAAACAGGATACTGGTCCTAGATAGTTAAGGTGCATGCTAAGGTGCATGTTCAGTTGCTAAGTTGTGTCCAATCATTTGCGACCCCATGGATTGCCACATACCAGGCTTCCCTGTCCTTCACTATCTCATGGAGTTTGCTCAAACTCATGTCCATTGAGTCGGTGATTCCATCCAACCATCTCATTCTCTGTCACCCCCTTCTCTTCCTGCTCGCAATCTTTCCCAGTATCAGGGTGTTTTCCAATGAGTTGGCTCTTCCCATCAGGTGGCCAAAGTATTGGAGCTTCAGTTTCAGCTTAATTTCCTTTAGGATTGACTGGTTTGATCACCTTGCAGTCCAAGGAGTCTTCTCCAGCTCCACAATTCAAAGGCATCAATTTTTTGATGCTCAGACTTCTTTATGGTCCAATTCTGGAGGCAGAGGGAGGGCAGTGGTGGGGAGCCTACACACATCACCTGGTTAAGGTGCATATCTGAAGAATAATTTCAGTAAATCCAGAATCTTTCATGTTCCCATACATAGAAAAGTACTAAACTCATTAACTTGAGATGTCTAGTTTTTCTTCAGTTAGCATCAACCTTTTGATGTTAGACAACCTAGTTTTTTTGTTTTGTATTTGGCCAAAATTCCTATATATCCTGGCTCCTCCCTTCCTGGTTAGTAACAGTCCCTCAGAGCTGTTGAGAGGCTATAGCCTTGGCTTAAGTTCTCAGTAAGTCTGCTGAATAAAACATATTTCTCAACTTTTAGATTGTGCTTTTTTTTTTTCAGTCAACATAGGAAAAAGGTATGTACCTATCCTTTTGCTTTATTTACAAATATCAAAACATTTTTCTTAATGTAAACATATTGTTATTCAGTCACCCAATCATGTCTGACTCTTTGTGACCCCCATGGTCTGCAGCACATCGGCCTCCCTGCCTCTCACCATCTCCTAGAGTTTTGCCCAAATTAGTGTCCATTGCATTAGTGATTCCATCCAGCCATCTCAAGCTCTAATGCCCTCTTCTCCTTCTCCCTTCAATCTTGCCCAGCATCAGGGACTTTCCCAGTGAGTCAGCTGTTTACATCAGATACATCAGATGACCAAAATACTGGAGCTTCAGCTTCACCATGCTGAAGGAATGAAGGAATATTCATTCATCCCACTGAATATTTAGGGTTGATTTCCTTTAAGATTGACTGATTTGACCTCTTTGCTCTCCAGGGAACACTCAGGAGTCTTCTCCAGCACTACAGTTCTAAGACGTCAATTCTTTGGCGCTCAGCCGGCTTTGCAGTCCAGCTCTCCCATCCATATGTGACCACTAGGAAGACCATAGCCTTGATTACATGGACCTTTGTTGACAGAGTGATGTCTCTGTCTTTTAACACATTGTTTAGATTTGTCATAGTTTTCCTGCCAAAAAGCAATCGTCTTCTGATTTCATGGCTGCAGTCATCATCCTCAGTGATTTTAAAGCCCAAGAAGAGGAAATCTGTCACTGCTTCCACCTTTTCCCCCTTCTATTTGCCATGAAGTAATGGGGCTGGATGCCATGATCTTAGTATTTTTAAATATTTAATTTTAAGCCTGCTTTTTCACTCTCCTACTTCACCCTCATCAAGAGGTTCTTTAGTTCCTCTTCACTTTCTGCCGTTAGAGTGATATCATCTGCCTCTCTGATGTTGTTGATGTTTCTCCTGCCTACAAGTTGATTCCAGCTTGTAATTCATCCAGCCCAGCATTTTACGTGATGTTCTCAGAATATAAGTTAAATGAACAGGGTGACAGCAGACAGGCCTGTCATACTTCTTTCTCAATCCTGAACAAATCAGTTGTTCCATACAGGGTTCTAACTGTTGCTTCCTGACCCACGTACAGGTTTCTCAGGAGACAGGTAAGATGATCTGGTAGTCCCATCTCTCTAAGAGCTTTCTACAGTTTGTTAGGATCCACACAGTGAAAGGCTTTAGGGTAGTTGATGAAACAGAGCTAGATGTTTTTCTGGAATTCCCTTAATTTCTCTGTGATCCAGCGAATGTTGGCAATCTGATCTCTGGTTCCTCTGCCTTTTCTAAAACAAGCTTGGACATCTGGAAGCTTGGTTTGCATAATGCTGAAACCTTGCATGCAAGATTTTAAGCATGACCTTACTAGCATGGGAAATGAGTGCAATTGTCCGATGGTTAGCACATTCTTTAGTGCTACCCTTCTTGGGAACTAGGATGAGGATTGACCTTCTCCAGTCCTGTGTCACTGCTGGGCCTTCTAGATTTGCTGATATAGTGAGTGCAACACTTTGATAGCATCACCTTTTAGGGTCTACTGGAATTCCATTGCATCCAGTAGCTTTATTTCCAGCAGTGCTTTCTAAGGCCCACCTTACTTCATACTCCAGAATGTTTGGCTCTGGGTGTCTGACCACACCATTGTGGTTATCGAGTTCAATGAGATCTTTTTTGTACCATTCTTCCATGTGTTCTTTCCATCTCTTCTTGATCCCTTCAGCTTCTACTAGGTCTCTACCATTTCTGTCCTTTATTGTGCTTATCTTTGGGCAAAATGTTCCCTTGATATTTCTAGTTTTCCTGAAGAGATCTCTAGTCTTTCCTCTTATGTTGTTTTCCTCTATTTTTAAGCATTTTCTATTGAAGAAGGCCTTCTTGTCTCCCCTTGCTGTTCTTTGGAACTCTGTATTTAGTTGGGTGTACCTTCTCCTTTCTCCCTTACTTTTTGCTTCTCTTCTTTTCTTCAGCTATTTGTAAAGCCTCCTCAGATACCCACTTTGCCTTTTTGCTTTCTTTTTCTTTAGGATGGTTTTGTTCGCTGCCTCCTGTAATGTTATGGACCTCCATCCATAGTTCTTCAGGTACACTCTTTACTAGAGGTAATCCCTTGAATCTATTCATCACCTCCATTGCATATTCATAAGGAGTTTGATTTAAGTTGTACTTGACTGGCCTAGTGGTTTTCCCTGCTTTCTTTAGTTTAAGCCTGAATTTTGCTATGAGAAGCTGATGATCTGAGCCACAGTCAACTCCAGGGCTTGTTTTTGCTGACTGTATAGAGCTTCTCCATCTTTGGCTACAAAGAATGCAATCAATTTGACTTCAGTATTGACTGTTTGATGATGTCCATGTGTAAAATCGTCTCTCGTGTTGTTGAGAAAGGGTGTTTGCTATGACCAGTGCCTTCTTTTGGCAGAATTTAGTTAGCCTTTGCCCTGCTTCATTTTGTATTCCAAGGCCAAACTTGCCTGTTACTCCAGGTATCTTTTGCTTTTATTTTCCAGTCTGCAATGATGAATAGAACATCTTTTTCATTTAGTTCTAGGAGGTCTTGCAGGTCTTTATAGAACTGATCAGCTTCTTTGGCATCAATGATAGAGGCATAGACTTGAATTACTATGAATGGCTTGCCTTGAAAAGGAATCGAGATCATTCTGTCATTTTTGAGATTGCACCCAAGTGCTGCATTTCAGAATCTTTTTTTGTTTATGAGGGCTACTCCATTTTCTCTATGGGATTCTTGCCCAAAGTAGTAGATAGATATAATGGTCATCTGAATTAAATTTGCCCAGTCCCATCCATTTTAGCTCACTGATTCCTAAGATGTCAGTGTTTATTCTTACCATCTCCTGCTTGGACATGTCCAATTTACTTTGATTCATGAACCGAACATTGCAGGTTCCTATGCAATACTATTCTTTGCAGCATCAGATTTTACTTTCATCAGCAGACACATCCACAATTGTGTATTGATTCTGCTTTGGTCTAACCACTTCATTCTTTCTGGAGGCTATTAGTAGTTGTTTTTCTCTCTTCCCCAGTAGCATATCGAACACCTTTCAACCCGAGGGACTTATCTTTCAGTGTTGTATCTTTTTGTCTTTTTATATACAGTCCTGGGTGTTCATTGGAAGGTCTGATGTTGAAGCTGAAACTCCAGTACTTTGGCCACCTCATGCGAAGAGTTGACTCATTGGAAAAGACCCTGATGCTGGGAAGGATTGGGGTCAGGAGGAGAAGGGGAAGACAGAGGATGAGATGGCTGGATGGCATCACTGACTCGATGGACATGGATTTGGGTGGACTCCGGGAGTTGGTGATGGACAGGGAGGCCTGGCATGCTGCGAGTCAGACACGACTGAGTGACTGAACTGATACTGATACTGATACTGATCTACAGTTCATGAGGTTCTTATGGCAAGTGTACTGGGATAGTTTGCCATTCCCTCCTCCAGTGGATCATGTTTTGTCAGCATTCTCTACTATGACCTGTCTGTCTTGGGTGGCCCTACACAGCATGGCTCATAACTTTATTGAGCTACATAAGTCCCTTCACCATGATGAGGCAGTGATCATGAAGAGGGTAACTCTATTAACGTGTAGAAAACTTCTCAGCAATATTAAACTTGTGTATCGAAAAGCAGAAAATGTGCTATAAGAATTGAGAGATAATTTAGAGGCATTTTTTTCTATGATCTTTACTAATAATAACTTTAGCTGGCCTTGCAGGAAATACCTGTGGTGTTAGGGAAATGAAGTTTGTTATTTACTTTATGGTTAAACCCTCACATGGTGTAACTCTTGAAAAATACACATATTCATATGCAGGAATAATCTTACCAGAAGCAGTAACTCCCTTTTCTCTTCTGAATATTCTACCCAAAGGCAAAGATGGGGTTGTGATTATGATAGATGTAATTTCTGTGCATAAGGGATAAATTGTGTGAGCCAAGTTCAGTCAGTTCAGTTCAGTCACTCAGTCATGTACGACTCTTTGCGACCCCATGAATTGCAGCATGTCCATCCCTCCCTGTCCATCAACAACTCCCGGAGTTCAACCAAACCCATGCCCATCAAGTCGGTAATGCCATCCAGACACCATAACTTCTGTCATCCCCTTCTTCTCCTGCTCCCAATCCTTCCCAGCATTAAGGTCTTTTCCAATGAGTCAACTCTTCGCATGAGGTGGCCAAAGTACTGGAGTTTCAGCTTCAACATCAGTCCTCCCAATGAACACCAGGACTGATCTCCTTTAGGATGGATTGATTGGATCTCCTTGCAGTCCAGGGGACTCTCAAGAGTCTTCTCCAACACCACAGTTCAGAAGCATCAATTCTTTGGCGCTCAGCTTTCTTCACCGTCCAACTCTCACATCCATACATGACCACTGGAAAAACCATAGCCTTGACTAGATGGACCTTTGTCGGCAAAGTAATGTCTCTGCTTTTAAATATACTATGTAGGTTGGTCATAACTTTCCTTCCAAGGAGTAAGTGTCTTTTCATTTCATGGCTGCAGTCACCATCTGTAGTGATTTTGGAGCTCAGAAAAACAAAGTCTCTGACTGTTTCCACTGTTTGCCTGTCTATTTGCCATGAAGTGGTGGGACCAGATGCCATGATCTTAGTTTTCTGAATGTTGAGCTTTAAGCCAACTTTTTCACTCTCCTCTTTCACTTTCATCAAGAGGCTTCTTAGTTCCTCTTCACTTTCTGCCATAAGGGTGGTATCATTTGCATATCTGAGGTTATTGATATTTCTCCTGCCAATCTTGATTCCAGTTTGTACTTCTTTCAGCCCAGCGTTTCTCATGATGTACTCTGCATACAAGTTAAATAAGCAGGGTGACAATATACAGCCTTGACGTACTCCTTTTCCTATTTGGAACCAGTCTGTTGTTCCATGTCCAGTTCTAACTGTTGCTTCCTGACCTGCATACAGGTTTCTCAAGAGGCAGGTCAGGTGGTCTGGTATTCCCATCTCCTTCAAAATTTTCCACAGTTTATTGTGATCCACACAGTCAAAGGCTTTGGCATAGTCAATAAAGCAGAAATAGATGTTTTTCTGGAACTCTCTTGCTTTTTCGATGATCCAGTGGATGTTGGCAATTTGATCTCTGGTTCCTCTGCCTTTTCTAAAACCAGCTTGAACATCTAGAAGTTCACGGTTCATGTATTGCTGAAGCCTAGCTTGGAGAATTCTGAGCATCACTTTACTAGCGTGTAAGATGAGTGCAATTGTGTGGTAGTTTGAGCATTCTTTGGCATTGCCTTTCTTAGGGATTGGAATGAAAACTGACCTTTTCCAGTCCTGTGGCCACTGCTGAGTTTTCCAAATTTGCTGGCATATTGAGTGCAGCACTTTCACAGCATCATCTTTTAGGATTTGAAATAGCTCATCTGGAATTGCATCACCTCCACTAGCTTTGTGAGCCAAGTTAAATAATCTATAATTTAACTGCTACAAATAAAAGTAACATTATACCTACTTTGACCATTTTCAAATAGGCTTATAAGAAAAGGAAACATTGCCCACAAGAAAGATACAGAAGAAGTAACTCCATCAGGATGTTTTTAATTTTAGAGGACCAATGTCCTAAAGAAAGTTAACTGAAGAGAGATGTAACAGAATCCTTTGGAGCTAGGAATGACTTCCACATTTGTCAGTCACTGGCTGAATCATTTAAATTCTCAACCCAGATTTTATGCATAAAAGTGAACATTAATTAGAAAAACCAATGTTATTGCAAAGCCACATGAATAACTAATGCCTGGCATAGATCTGCTAAAGTAATTTCAGCCAGAGATTTGTGTTGGGGTATCAGTCAGTGAATTAAGCCAGAAATCAAAGGAAAGTTGTTCCTTTATAGCTTCAGAAAGACCTAACAACTTCAATTCTTTTGAGTTTAGTGGTACTCCAGGAATTTTTTTTAAATGGTTATTAAGAAAGTTATTGGGTGTGTGACAGAAAACTTCATTGAACAAGTTGAATGCCCTCTGAGTTATTTGCGTATTACCTTCAGCATTACAAAAGTGCTGGTGTTCCTGAATACTAGAGGTCCCAAAACAATAGACCTTTAAAGACATTTGTGTCACAGAATGGGAAAAAGGAAAATAGAACCGTTTTAAGGCAAATGAAAAGCACATTCCGGTCGCCGTTATTCTGAGGAGAAAACAGTCGGTAGAGGGGTGTAAAGCTGCAGAGCAATAAAACTTTTAACTTGGAGAAGCAAAACCATACTCCAAGGAAGCATCATCAACATCACCACCAGCAGCACCACCAGCAGCAACAGCAGCAACCACCACCTCCACCAATGCCTGCAAATGGGCAGCAAGCCAGCAGCCAGAATGAAGGCTTGACTATTGACCTGAAGAATTTTAGGAAACCAGGAGAGAAGACCTTCACCCAGCGTAGCCGGCTCTTTGTGGGCAATCTTCCTCCTGACATCACTGAGGAGGAAATGAGGAAACTGTTTGAGAAATATGGGAAGGCAGGCGAAGTCTTCATTCATAAGGACAAGGGCTTTGGCTTTATCTGCTTGGAAACACGAACCCTAGCGGAGATTGCCAAAGTAGAACTGGACAACATGCCACTCCGTGGAAAACAGCTCCGTGTGTGCTTTGCCTGCCACAGTGCATCCCTTACAGTCTGAAACCTTCCTCAGTATGTGTCCAATGAACTGCTGGAGGAAGCCTTTTCTGTGTTCGGCCAGGTGGAGAGGGCTGTAGTCATTGTGGATGATCGAGGCAGGCCCTCAGGAAAAGGCATTGTGGAATTCTCAGGGAAGCCAGCTGCTAGGAAAGCTCTGGACAGATGCAATGAAGGCTCCTTCCTGCTAACCACATTTCCTCCACCTGTGACTGTGGAGCCCATGGACCAGTTAGATGATGAAGAGGGACTCCCAAAGAAGCTGGTTATAAAGAACCAGCAATTTCACAAAGAGCGAGAACAGCCACCCAGATTTGCACAGCCTGGCTCCTTTGAGTATGAATATGCTATGCGCTGGAAGGCACTTATTGAGATGGAGAAGCAGCAGCAGGACCAAGTTGACCGAAACATCAAGGAAGCTCGTGAGAAGCTGGAGATGGAGATGGAGGCTGCTCGCCATGAGCACCAGGTCATGCTAATGAGGCAGGATTTGATGAGGCATCAAGAAGAACTTCAGAGGATGGAAGAGCTGCATAATCAAGAAGTGCAAAAACGAAAGCAGCTGAAGCTCAGGCAGGAGGAGGAGCGCAGGCGCCGTGAGGAAGAGATGCGGCGGCAACAAGAAGAAATGATGCGACGGCAGCAGGAAGGATTCAAGGGAACCTTCCCTGATGCGAGAGAGCAAGAGATACGGATGGGTCAGATGGCTATGGGAGGTGCTATGGGCATAAACAACAGAGGTGCCATGCCCCCTGCTCCTGTGCCAGCTGGTACCCCAGCTCCTCCAGGACCGGCCACTATGATGCCAGATGGAACCTTGGGATTGACCCCACCAACAACTGAACGCTTTGGCCAAGCCGCTACAATGGAAGGAATTGGGGCAATTGGTGGAACCCCTCCTGCATTCAACCGTGCAGCTCCTGGAGCTGAATTTGCTCCAAACAAACGTCGCCGATACTAATAAAATTGCAGTGTCTACTTTCCCAAAACTCTTAAAAGAAGGACCCTTTTTGGACTAGCCAAATTCTACCCTGGAAAAGTGTTAAGGATTCCTCCCAATAGTTTAGGTCTTGCCTGCCTGTAGTACTCTAGGGAGTATGTTGGAGGCAGAGGGTAAGGGAGGGGCTGTATTTAACAAATCAGTTCTGTGTGGTATATCCTTTCACTAATCAGTTCTGTGTGGTGCATTCCTAAAATCTCATGTGATTGTTGAGAGCCTGCGAGGGCCGGGGAGCCATGGCAAAATGGATCCAGTTAGAGCCCCCATTAATCTTAATCATTCCACTCTTTGTCCACCCTGTTCTATTTGCTTTCTTGTTCTTACACCCCCGACCCCACCCCAGATATCCTGCCACATATACCACAAAAACCAAACATCCCCCAGTGAACTTGGCCCCACTGTTCCATTCACTCCCAGGTGAGAATTCAGGCACATGTCCACAGAGGTCACAGACAACATAAATATGGTTCTGTTCTATCCCATGTATTACCCTTTCATGTCTCAAGGAAGACATTTTCTCTTAGAGATTTTCATTTAGTGTATCTTTAAAAAATCTTGTGTTAAACTTGCCTCCATCTTTTTCTTGGGTAAGGACAACCCAGAAATGGCCCTTTTGTGTCTGTCATGTTGCCACTCACAGCTTTTCTTGATAGGCCTAGTACAATCTTGAGAACAGGGTTGCTGTATGCTGAATGTCAGACAGTAGCTCTTAGCTTTGCCTATCTTAGGTAGTTATGCTGTGCATTTTTTATTGGTGTACCATGTTTGATTTGTCCCTAATACCTTTAAGGTTTTTCTGAGAAATAATAATGCAACATGAACTTATTAAAATACATTTTAAGCCTTAAAAAAGAAAAGCACATTCCCTGAAAGATATTAGTATATGGGTTTAAGTCCTCGGATAGTCAAAATAACTGAAAAGCAGAAGAAAACTGTGATATCTATATAATGAAGTAATTTTGTAATATTTTTGCATGTTGAAAATAAGGATGGTCTTTGACCTAGGAATTTGTGGGAACTGGTATGGCTGACTGCATACAGGCAGTCTTCATGCCTAGTATACTTTATACCTCTGCTCCCCCTTCTAAGAACTACAGGTTGGGAAATTTGATTCATCCACAGATGATGAGATGATATGGATTCATGCTAATCAGATGCACAGGGTACTTTCTTATCTATCAGATTATCAGTTGTTTTTCATTTATAATATAAGGCATTTCTGGCCTAAGTGGAGAGACTAGCCACTGCATTAAATGTTGATGTTCTCTCATTCTAAGCTACTTCTCTCAACTCACACAAAAAATTTATTATTAACCTTTCTCATGAATATAAGTGCAAAATATGCTAAACAAAATGCAAGAAAGAGAAAGCAACAATGTATGTTTTTAATCTCCCAGAACCAAAGAGATTTTATTCCAGGAAAGAAATCAAGATTCAACATTTGGAAACTTTCCCTGTGATACATTATATAAATAAGTCATATAAAAATCCTAATCATCTCAACAGATGCATTTAATAAGACTCAAACCACTCATATTCTCTAAAATAATAGGATTAGATAGTGACTATGTAATACCTATACATAAGAGTATGTATTTCAAACTACCAGTAGATATTAGATTTTAAGTGAAAACAGAAAAGGAATATTTATTAAAAGTAGATGTAATATTATGGTATTACCACTTAATATTGCTTTGGAAGTTCTGGTTAGTGCAATAAAGATGAACCAGAAATAGGTACACTCTCATTATTTGCAAATTATATAATTTGACATCAAGAAACTTCATTTGAATTTCTAAAACCATTAGATTTAATATGACTTTATTAAAGCACTGGATATAAGAAAAATATATATTGGAAAGTGGGAGAAATATCACAAGCTGATACCTGAAGGGTGGTTAAGAGTTACCAAGGTGAAGTGGGACAGAAAGGAACTGAATTCCTTCCTAGGTAAGACCCAGGGGCAAGAGGAGGCATTTGCTGGCTGAGGGAGTCGAGGAAGTTCACTTTTCATTTGCGTAGGAGTTGGTGTGATTCCAGACAAAACTTCAATGGAATGTTCTGGAACTTCACAAGTTGTTTTAGAGTTGTTTCTGGATAAGGGATGTGCCACTATTATGACTAGTGAAGGGAAGAAACAAGTTTGAGAACTAAGTGTGTAATATGAACCTATTTGTGTAAAAACTGGGAATGGGGAACTAGATATTATATGTTTTTATAGATATATACACAGACAATTTCTGGAAGAATATACTCACAAAAAATGTCAACAATGGCTGCCAAAGAGCAAAACTGAGAGCTTGAAAGGACATGAAGGAAGGGACCTTTTTTAGTTGCTTTCTACTCTTTAATATTATTTGCATTTTTCTATGACTGTTGTAAATTTTTTATAGCACTGTTTTGAAACAGAGACAATCAGCAAAATAATACCCAATGAAAATATTTCTAGAAGAAAAACAACAAAATATGTTTGGAAACCATCTGTTAAGTTTGGTCCTACTAGAATTAAAGAATATTATAATATAACATGCAGTTATAAAGATGCCTAAATACTGGGCCAGGAAGAAATAATCAGTGGCACAAGATAGCTCAGAAATAAACTTGAATATAATGTTAAAGCAGTAAAGGACGTATCATTAATCAACAGAAAAAGGAGTAATTCAGTGAATTATTTTGGAGCAATTGTTTAACAATTTGGAAAAAAATCATGTTGATTTTTACCTCTTAAAAAAAATCAAAATGAATTCTAGATGGTTTGAATCAAATTTATATAAGCAATTTAAAACAAGAAGAACAGAAGTGAATATTTATCAAACTTTTGGAAGGTGATAGCTGAAAAGTAATAGAAAAAATTAGGAAATATTTAACTATGTGAACATCTAAAACAGTATGGTTTTGGCATAAAAATAGACATATGACCAATCCACGCATATATGGTCAACTAATGTTTGAAAAGAGAGTCAAGAATATTCAATGGCGAATGGATAGTCTTTTAAATAAGTGGTATTAGAAAGCTGGATATTCACATTCAAAAGAATGGAAGTAAATCCAAGTCTTACACCACTCACAAAAATTAACGCAAAATGGTTAAACATTTAAATGTAAGACCTGAAACCATAAAAGTCCTAGAAGAAAATGTAGGGGGAAATCTCCATGATACTGGTCTTGGGAGTGATTTTTTTGTTGTTGTTATGACACTAAAAGCATAGGCAACAAAATAATAAGTGAATGGAAATATATCAAACTAAAAAGCCTCAGCATAGCAAAATAAATAATCAACAAGACGAAAAGACAATTTACAGAATGGTAGAAATTATTTTCAAACCATATATTCAAGATATATAAGGAACCCATATATAAATAGCAAAAAGTCAAATAATCTGATTTTTAAATGGCAAAGGACTTCACTAGACATAGAAACAGACAGTAGGTACACAAAAAGGTGTTAAACATCAGTAATCCTCAGGAAAATGAAAATCAGAACCATAATAGGATATCACCTTATCCCTGCTAGGATGGCTTTTATCAAAAAGGCAAGAAATAATAAGTGGTGGCAAGGATGTGGAGAAAAGGGGATTCTTGTGCACTGTTGGTAAAAATGTAAATTGGTACAGCCATTATGAGAAACAGTGTGGAGATTCATAAAAAATTAAAGCTAGCACTACTGTATGTTTTAGCAATCTGACTTCTAGGTGTACATCCAAAGGAAATGAAATCACTGTCTCAGAGATATCTTCACTCCCATGTTCACTTATTTACAGCCTTATTTACAATAGCCAAGATATGGAAACAACCCAAGTATCCATTGATGGCTGAATGGAGAAACAAAATTTGGCATGTATGTATTATTTGGCAGTAAGAAAGTAGGAAATTGTGCCATTTTCAACAACAAGAATGGAACTTTAAGGTATTGTGCTAAGTGAAATGTCAGAGAAAGACAAATTCAGTGTGATCTCATTTATACATGCAGCTGAACTCATAGAAACGGAGAGTAAGTAGATTGTTAGCTAAACCAAGGATTGAGGGGTAGGGGAAATGGGGAGATGTTAGTCAAAGGGTACAAAGTTTTAGTTATAAGATAAATATGTCCTGGAGTTATACAGCGTGGTGACTATAGTTCAAAATATTGCATTGTATTCTTCAGAGTTGTTAAGAGGGTTGTTGTTTAGTTGCTAAGTCCCATCTGACTCTTGCGACCCCATGGACTGTAGCCTGCCAGGCTCCTTCTGTTCATGGCATTTCCCAGGCAAGAAGACTGGAGTGGGTAGCCATTTCCTTCTCCAGAGGACCTTCTTGACCCAAGGATTGGACATGCATCTCCTGCATTGGCAGGCAGATTCTTTACCATGTGAAGAGGGTACAAACACACAAAAAACGGCAACTGTGAGGTGATGGATGTGTTCATTTTTTTTTTAAGTTAATAATAGCAGAAACTGAGCAGTGAGAGAGGAGGTTGAAGAGATTTATGGGAAATGTCTACTTTTCACTCAATTTTCCTATAAGCTTAAAATGACTTAGAAAATAAAAGATCTATTAATTAAAATAATTGTCTATATAATTTTAACCATGTTAGATTTGTTGAGACTTGCTTTATAGTTATGTGTTAGTTGCTTGGTTGTGTCTGACTCTTTGGACTTCATGGTCTGTCCATGGAATTCCCTAGGCTAGAACACTGGAATGGATTGCCATTACCTTCTCCAGGGGATCTTCCCAACCCAGGTATCAAACCCAGGTCTCCTGCATTGCAGGCAGATTCTTTGCTGTCTGAGTTACAGTATAGCCTAATTTTAAAATAATACTTTGTGTGTGTTTGGGAAAAAATGAATATGTTTTATATTAATCCTTTATTTAGGTCAATTTTCTTAATTTTGGGGCTTCCCTGGTGGCTCAGATGGTAAAGAATCTGTCTGCAATGAAGGAGACCTGGGTTCAGTCCCTGGATTGGAAAGATCCCCTGAGAAGGGAATGGCTACCCACTCCCGTATTTTTGCCTGGGAAACCCCATGGACAAACAAGCCTAGCAGGGTATAGTCCATGGAGTTGCAAAGAGTTGAATACAACCCAGCAACTAACACCTTCACTTTTCTTAATTTTATTCATGTCTTCTATAAATCAATACTTGTTTTGTGTATGCCTATTTGGCAAATATTTGTTTAAAAATTTTGAGGCTACACTATTTAGGATTAGACAAATTTAAAATATTTATATTGTCCTGGCCAGTTGCACTTTTTTCATTCTGAAATGACCTTTTTGTCTCTTGTAATGCTTCCTGTATTGGCATTTTATTTATTTGATATCAACATAGCAAAAAGCTAACCATTTTTTTAAAACGATAGTTGATTTAGAATGCTGTGCTAATTTCTGCTGTACAGCAAAGTGACTCAGTTATACACACATATACACTCTTTTTCAGTATTCTTCTCCATTGTCGTTTCTGTGCTATGCAGTAGGACCCTGTTGTTTATCCATCCTAAATGTAATAGTGTGCATCTACCAACCAAACTCCCGGTCCATCCTTCTCTCTCCTACACTAGCTTTTTAGGAAGTTTTTTAGTGTTTTCCTGGCGTATCTTTTTCTGTGCTTTTTTTTTTGAATTTTATTGTTTTAGGCCTGTTTCTTGTAAATATCATATAGTTATAGCGTGTTATTTTACCCAGCCTGAATCTCTTTCCTAGAGCATTAAGTCTGTGTCACACAATTCCTGACATACTTGGGTTTAAAATCTATCATTTTACCTGATTTCTACTTGTCTCTCTCTTCTTTCTTGCCTTCTTTTTTTGCTTCTTAAGAATTTGGAATGTATAGGCTTCTCTTCTCTTAATGGTGATGTTAGAAATTTGAAAATATGTGCCTAACTTATCAAAAAGAATCAATTCTTTTAGTCTTTTCCAGCACAATATATAATTCTTGAGAGCATATTAAGTTCATTTCCCATCTCCATGGAATACTGTAGAATTTTAAAATTCTATGTTGTGATTTTTTAAAGTTTCACAAGACTTTATTGTCTTGTGAAGTCTTGTGAAATAACTTTTATTAAGTCATTGTTCACATTTAGATTTACCTATTATGTCCACTTTTTTTGTTCTTTATTCCTTATTGCATGTCAGACCTTCCATTTGAGATTTTTTTCTTTTTGTCTGAAGTACATCTTTTAGAATTTGCCTTTAGAATGTACCTTTCTCTTGGTACATAGAATCTGAAGTTGGAGATTATTTACTTTAAGAACATTTAAAAATATTCTACTGTCTTCTGGCCTCCATTTTTCCTATTGAAAAGGAAGTCAACAGCTGACCTTTAAGTTGATCTTTCATATCTGGCTTCCTTTTTCTTTGGTGTTCTGCGTTTTCACCATGATGTACCTAGGTTGTGATTTCTCTTTATTTATCTTATTCTGTTTGACTCTGTGGATTGTTGTCGTTCATGAGTTCTAGAAAATTCTTAGCCATGATCATGAGTTTTACAAATACTGCCTCTGTCCACCGTCTCTTTCCTTTCTCCTAGAATTCTGACAAATATATGTTAGACCTTGTCATTCCATCCCCATGCTTTTTAATGTTTCTTTCAAATATTTGTATGTTTTTCTCTTATATGTTGCATTCTAGATAATTTCTTCTAACTTATTTTTTTATTAATGTGTTCTTTTTTCAGCTGGCTAGAACCAATTGGCTGATAAGGACGTCCATTACATTCTTTATTGTGATTAGTATGTATTTTTTCTTTCTAGAAATTTCTGATTGGTCATATGGGGTCTATTTTGTCCTAGTCTCTAGATAAAATTTCAAACATACTTTTCTTTCTTTAAATGCAGTAGGAATAGACTGATTTCAAGTTTATATCTGAATACTTTGTACATTTATTTATTATGTTCTTTCTGGTTTTCATTAATTTTTTCTCCTTGGCCACCTCACATAAATATCCTAAAGTTTTGCCCATAATTTCTTTAAATTGCAAAACTAATATGTGTTCATTGTAGAGAATTTGTTTGGGTGTCTAATTTTGTGTGATAGCAGATCATAGCTTGTGGAATTTTAGTTCTCTGACCATGCATCAAACCAGGACCCTTGGCAGTGAAAATGCAGAGTCTGTACCACTGGACCACCAGGAAAGTCCCTGATTTTCATTAATTGTTTCTTTGCCTTTTTCTATACTTTTTTTTTTAAACTGTGTATGACTCTTTGTTCTTGCAAATTACTGATGGGGTTTCTTTGGGACCTATAATTAAGGTGGGCTTCCCTGGTAGCTCAGTGGTAAAAAATCTGCCTGACAACGCCTGCCAATGCAGGAGATGTGGGTTGGATCCCTGGGTCAGGAAGATCCCCTGGGGAAGGAAATGGCAACTCATTCCAGGACTCTTGCCTGGAGAATCCCATGAACAGAGGACCCTGGTGGGCTGTAGTCCATGTGAAGTCATTCAGTCGTGTCCAACTCTTTGCAACCCCATGGACTATAGCCTACCAGCCTATAGCAAATAGTCAGACATGACAACTAAACAACAACAATAGTTAAGGTACTTGTAAAAATTTCCTACTGCTGCTATAACAAATAACCACAAATTTAATCACTTAAAATCACACATTTTATTCTCTTATAGTCCTGAAGTCTTAAATCAAGGTGTCAGCAGGGCTATGTTCCTCCTGAAGACTCAGGAAGAATCTATTTCCTTGTCTCTTAGCTTCTAAGACTGCCTATAGTCATTGACTTCTGCCTCTTTCTTTGCACACTTCAAACTCTGCTTCCATCGCCATATCTCCTACTTATGTCTCTGATCCTCTTGCATCTTTTGTATTAGGACCTATATGATTATACTGGGTCCACCTGGACAATCCAGGCTAAGCTTCTATCTCAAGATTCTTATGTAATCACATCTGCAATGTCCCTTTTACCAAGACAAGTATTAACATATTTACTGGTACTGTGGATTAGAACATGTACACCTTTTGTTCTGGGGGCAGGGAGAGGCTTGATTCTACCCACCATAGTACCTTCTCCACAGAGTATTTGTGTTTGCTTCTGCCAGGCTCCCATCCAGGACCGTCTTTCAAAATAAGTTTATGGCTTGAGGTTTTCTTGACCATTATGTGATTTAAATCTAGGCTGTTCATGCATGGGAGGATACACTGCATAGTTGCAAATTCTTAGGGGTTGTAATCCTTTCTTTTTTTCTTCTTCTTCCTCCTCTCTCCATCCCCCTTTTCTTCTCCTTCTCCTCAGTTTAATTTGGGTAAATTTTCTACTCGTCTCCCCCTCCCTTCCAGTTGGGCTTCCCTGGTGGCTCAGTGGTAAAGAACCTTCCTGCCAATGCAGGAGAAGCAGGTTCAGTTCCTGGGTGGGGAGGATCCTCTGGAGAAGGAAATGGCAACCCACTCCAGTATTCTTGCCTGGAAAATCCCATGGACAGAGGAGGCTGGCGGGCTACAGTCCATGAAGTCTCAAAGAGTCAGACATGACCTAGTGACTAAATAACAACAGCAACCCTCCCACTTAGGATTTGACATCTGTCCCCACCACCCTGCAAGTTTTCCAAGCCAAATCAAATTTTCCAGGAATGCCAACACCCTCAGGCCAAAATTTGCTTTGGTTTTGTGCCTTCTCTCTCTGGATTTCAACTTTCTCTTGGATTTTGTCCCAGTGGTTCCTTATGATCACGCCAGTTTCTTAGTACTCCTAATTAAAACATATATATTCAGCATTTTGGGAGTATTTTCAGTTAAAACATTAGTTAAAATATTTACCTGCCATTGCACAAAATTAGATCCCCAAACAAATTCTTTATAATGAACACATATTAGTTTTGCAATTTTAAAAAATTATGGGCAAAACCTCAGGATATTTAAGGAGCAAAATAAGTCACAAGTTAGTGCTGATCTGTTATTTCTTTTGCATTCAGACAAAAATGAAATCACCACAGTTTGACAAGTTTAATAGCAGACGTGATTTAAAGTACAAGTTAGACCAATGGATTTTGGTGTAATTGGATAAAAATTATTTTATTCATCTTCATGGCTTCACCTTTATTTAGCTTATGATCAAATCTATGTGACAGTGAAATATGAATCTATTGGGTTTTCATCTCTATATTTCCCTTCTTACTTCTCATTCAAGCATGTTGTTCAGTGATCATTGCCTTGAAGAAGGTATGCAGCAGAAGGGAAAGCAGAAATTGACCACAAGTCTTCTTGGATTTTGTATTCCAAAAGTGTAAGCCCTTGAAAGACAAAGAGGAAGTTAAAAGGAAGTGGGGATAAAATTCCTAGGCATAAGTGGCATGTCTCAGAAGAAACATGAAAGAACAAAGATCAACCTCAGACTAAGCAGATATTCTCTTGGAGAGTAGGACTGAAAAGGAGATTTGTAAAGTCCAGATAGATACTGGCATTCTACTGTCTGTGAGCTAGTACCATCAAGGAGAAAGCAGAGAGAAATGGCTCTTGCAGCATCTAGACAGATGAAACATAGGTAGTCTAAAAAAGATCTGTAAGCATTACCTTGGCATAAAAGCAGCATAAATCTAGAATTGGAAGGTCCGTGGAAATAGGACAATGAACTTCCAGGGGTGACTGTGTAAATTCCCCTCCATGTGCTGGTGCTATGTAAGACCTTGCAGTTATGGTACAAGCCAGGGAAAAGGGCATCCTTAAAAAAAAAAAGCTGAGCTCAGCTTTCCTATCAGCTCATGGGAATGGAGTCAGAAAATGAATCAGGATCAGAAAGTAAAGATGTAAAAAAGAAAGTAAGTGACAATACAAGTTTGTGGTTGACATTCAAATGCCCTCATCTTTATCTCTAATGCTGACATTTTCCTCAAGTTCCATCCAAGTGATTACTGGAAATTTCTAGTTATGTATTACACTATCACCTCAAATTTGGCTTACTTATTACCATACCACTAATATTCCCAGAACCAGCTGGGACAATTACCTCTGTACTCTTTTTTCTGCAATCAGGGGAGAAACAGGGAAAAGCAATATGGGCAGAGTGTCCCTTATTTAATGTCAGAATGTTTAGCCCAGGTCAAGGAGAATTTTATGTTCTTTTATCATAAGGCCTACATTTACAATAAATAAAATCAAAGTTATGCCAGTAGGAGAAATGGAAATCTTTTGTGTAGAGAGATGTGATTAAAAAATTAAACTTCAAGGTTGATGGATGTTTGATTATGATTACTGAGAAGAATCTCAGTCACCAGTAGAGTGGCAACTTCTTTTCTCAACTTCCAATGGGAGAAAAGTGTCAGGGCAGTTTGATCTCAGATCAAATCTTACTTGCATGCTAAAAGTCAACCTGAAAGTTTCAAGGATGCTTTAGAAGACGCAAGACTTCCTGGGTCAGAGACAAAGGACATTTTACTCATGTATGGCAGAGTGGACAGCAGAAGCTTTCCGGTTTTGTGGTTACCATCCCACCCAGCCACCCCGCCAAGTACCATGAAAGTAATGCAAGTAGATTTTTGTACATGCAGTAGATATGCAGTGGATCCCAAGAAAGGGTTGGGAGTTGATGAGTTCTATGGGGACAGGTGACAGACTCCAAGGAAATGGAGAGGCAAACACTGCAGAATGTGCAGAGGGAAATAGAGCAGGTTAAAGATAGGGACATTTTCAAAGTGAGGGGGTTGGAGTTTCTATCCAAACAGTGAAGCCTTACATGGAAAAGAGAGCAGATTTCAAAACCCAGGAACACAGTGCCTCATTTCTACTGCCACAGCCACTCAACCCTCATCTCAGTAAAATATCTGTATTCTTCCATTTGATTTGGAGAAGGTTAGTACTGCTGGCTGGGTCCTCCAGGATACAGACGCTGAGTCAGAGTTTAGAGTGCAAGGTGTTTATTACAGAATACCTTTGGGATTAATACCTGTTGTTTAGCCCGTCAGTTGTGTCCTTCTCTTGGCAACCCATGTACTTTAATTTGCCAGGCTTCTCTGTCCATGAAATCTCTCAAGCAAGAATACTGGAGTGGGTTACCATTTCCTTCTTCAGGGGATTTCCCAACCCAGGGATCAAACCCGTGTCTCCTGCTTGGTAGGCAGATTCTTTACTACTAAGCCACCAGGAAAGCCCTTAATATCTGAAGGGGGAAAAAAAGAAGCAGGTAGATGCAAAGATAAAGTCCAAATAGTAATGCAGGCCTGATGACACTTTTGCCAATGCCACAGAGAGCTCTGGAACTAATTGTCAGAGTTGTCTTATATTGGGTGGAAATGGTGGGGCCTTACCCATAGTGTCAGTCAGTCATTGGATGCGTGCCATTGAGAAGGGTTGTGACCTAGGTGAGGGACTTTTCTGCAACTGACACAGTCCTGGAAAGAGCCAAGAGCTGGGTCCAAAAAATCCAGTGACTGGACAGCAAAGTCCTTCTCTAAAAAGGGGTCTGGGTATCACAGTGTCCATCACTATATACCTTGGAATGGCTCAAATCTGCTTCTTAAAATAGAACCCCAGTGAAGCTCCTCTAGGAATCCGATGGGTCCCTCCTACTGGAGAAAACAATTTAGAAGAGAAGTGTGAGATGAACTGCAGCCCCACAAGTTACAACTTGTCTCAGTCCAGATGCTTGTCATCCTCAGCTGCCATCTCTGCTCTTTTTGGACATGACTACCAAGTGAGAAAAGGGCATTGTTCTTTAGGATGCTCTATTCATCTTAAAACAATACCAAGTAGTCTCTTAAATATTGGGACAGTTCCCTTCCCAGCACATATGTATCTGTGTAAATGACTATAGGTCCTAGTGGGAAAAGATTTTTTTTTTTACCATGTACATCTGCTCTGCTGTTGCTGGGCTATTCCTTCTGAGGAGCTAGTATCCTCTGGGTCTAAAAAACTGGTTCAATTTTAAAAAGTGGACAAAAAAAATCATGAATTTTTATTGAGACAACTGTCCTCTTTCTCTTAAATAGTTATCCTTGGTATCTTCTCATGGTACAAATGGACATTTGGTTTTGTCCATCTTTTTTTTCCTAGGGATTCTATGTTATACTAACCATCTCCATAATTCTCCATGGGTCAGTTCCTTTTGGTTCCTGCTTGAAGTCGCTAGTTATTAAGATAATTGCATCAACCTGGCTTCTGATCGTTGAGTACTGCCACCTGGACTCTATCCTTTCTAGGGGCCTTATCTCTGTTGCTATGAGTTAGCCTGGTCTTCTAAGAGTGTGCGTGCGTACGCATGCTCAGTCGCCAACGACTCTGCGTGCCATGGACTATGTAGCCCGGCGGGCTCCTCTGTCCGTGGAATTTCCGAGGCAAGAATACTGGAGTAAGGTGCTATTTCTTTCTCCAGGGGATCTTCCCAACCAGGGGGTCAACCCCGCGTCTTTCCTGTGCCTCCTGCGTTGGCAGTCAGATTCTTTACCACTGAGCCACCTGGGAAGCGCTCATTTACGGGTGCCGGCATAAAGAAGAGAATCAACAGTGAAATTTTCAAGTGATGCTGGTCTTCGGCCACCAGCACATCCCAGTGGTCTTGGTAAATTGTCTATTCTTCAGGTCTTCCCCTTAAACGTAATTAGAGGTTTCTTTGGTTTGTTCTTTGTTTGATATGGTCTACCTACTCTAGCATGCTTATTCCCTTTTGACTTTCGATCCCATTTTCCATCTGCCACAAGGATTCTGGCATTTTGATATCCTTTTTTGGGGCCATCATTTTTCCACTTATGTGTGTTGTCCAGTTAGTTCATACTCTGTTTTGGGATCTTTCCTATGGTTGTTAAATCCTGTGTCTCAGGATTTAATAAATAACCCCTTTTACAATCTTTTATTCTAATCTCTTGACCAAGTGCCCAAAATATAGTCCCAGGCATGTTTCCCCAGCTCTTTCCAGCACATGCTGGCTGGATCCTGGGCATTTCCTTTCTGTCCTTATTAGTTCCAGTACGTCCCCAGCTGAGTTTTGCTCTTACCCCCATCAGAGTCATCCTCTACCTGCCTACCCTACAGATTCCTTAGCGGAGCACACATGGTCTGGTAGGAGAGCAGAGTCTACATTTTCTTAGAGCAAGAGAGGCATGATAACTGAGTAGGGAAGGTTGGGCTTTTTATGAAAACTGATAGCTTTCAGGAAATCTGAGAATTCCATATTTTTAAGGGTATCAACCCAAACTTCCTCATTTTAAGTGTTAAGGTTCAGTTCTTTATAAAGTAGTGTCTTGACCAGTCTTGTTTGAAAGGTGAACTTTTTTGGAAAGTACCTACTCTTAAGTTCTGGGCCTTGCCCTAAGTTTTCTCTGTCCCCCTGCTGCAGGAAATGGAAGCCACTTTATATGCTGCTATGGGGCCCCCTGGTTTTCTACTTGACTCTCAATTGAGTATTAATTGCTGTCAGCCTCTTGTTATATTTTTCTACAGCATCAGTCCACTTTTGCATTAGGTACAGAGTCAGACACGACTAAGCAACTTCACTTTGTACTTACTAACATATCTATATTTCTCCAATGTCTAATACATCAGACCAGCTCGGTTATTTCTTTCCTCTGGTATGCCTTCCCAGTTCATTACGAGGGGAAATTTGGCCCATTGCATAGCTCCCTGCCGCCAAGGCTGTGTTTCATTTACTGTCAGTGATGGCTTCCTCTTTACCAAGTAGGTAGTGAATGAACTAACTCTAAACCCCTATCTTATCTGTGTTTTTAGGCCACTCCTGGAACTGGTTATTGTATGTTGGACTTTCTTGGAGGCACACTGAATTGGAGTTTAGGCTGCAGGTTGTTTATTAGGGAGTGCCATTTAATCAATACCTGTGGAATGGAATGAGGAGCTTTGGAGCTAAAATAGCCCATCAGAGTTTTCCATATTGGGCCCAGAAGGCAAGGCCTTTATACTCCCCTGTTAATAAGTCATGTCTATGAGCTGCTCTGGTGGGGCATGACCATGGGCTAGGCACTATCTGTACCTGAGGCTGATCCCACAAGTGCTGATAGCTGAAGACTAACCTGCTGACAGCGCTTCCAGCTGCTGGAGTTACAAACTCTTTCCATGAGCGAGAATCTAGATAGCATATCCTGACCTTCACAGTAGGTAAGGCAGTATCTGAAGCATTTAGGTGGAAGTCTCCTCCTTCATAGTATCAGCTCCATTGTCATTGTGTATTATTGGGTACAAGGCTTAACCACTCACTAACTGTATTCTTTGAGAGCTCATAGACTTTGATTAATTGATATGAGATCCCACATAATATCTCCTTAGACCAAAGGACCCACCTTACGGCAAAGGAGATGAGACAACTTGTAGTTGAATATAGAATCCACTGGTTCTACCATATATAGCACAAACCAGGAGCTGTCAGTCTGATAATGTGGTGGAATGGCATTTTGAAGCTTTTGTTGAGGTGCTAGCTGGGAGATGACTCCCAGGTGAGAAAGGGTTACTGTTCCTTAGAATACTGTATATATCTTAAAGTGATGATTATTGTATAGAGCTATGTCACAAGTAGTTAGAATGCATATGTTCAGGAACTAAAGAGCAGAAATAGTAGTATATTCCTGCTCAGTCATCCAACTGACCCACTTGGAGAACTTCTCTTCCTGTCCTTCCATCTTTAGAATCTCCAAGTTGAGAGTTGTGAATTTCCAGCAGGATTGGTCCTTCCACCAAGGAACATTGTTGTTTAGTCACTAAATCATATCTGACTCTTTTGTGACCACATGGACTGTAGCCCACCAGTTTCCTCTGTCCATGGGATTTCTCAGACAAGAATACTGGAATGGGCTGCCGTTTCCTTCTCCAGAGGATTTTCCCAACCCAGGGATCAAACCCACGTCTCCTGCATTGGCAGGCGAGTTTCTTTTCCACTGAGTCACCAGGGGAACCCACCAAAGAGTATAGAGTATATCTAAACCTAAAGTTATAGCTGCTTCCTGGTCACTTTGTGATCCTTCTTCTTCTTCAGCAGTTAGTAGGCAAAGAAAATAATTATCACAGTGGAAGGGGCAATGCCTTTCATCATCATGAAGAGGTAGAACTTGATATCTAAAGGAGCAGGGTTTGCTTTTCAGGTGATCTGCCATGACATCTCTTGTTATTTTCCTGCCTGATTTAACTGTAAATAGATGAAAATAGCAACCATAGCCTGAGAAGGCCCTTAGCCCTGTTCACATTGAGGGTCTGTGTTACTACACCAGGCAAATCTATATCAATGGAAACCTTTGCCAATGCAGAGGGGAATCTACAGTGAGTGGTAAAGTGGGGAGATTATGAGTATCTGACCTTATTATGATCCAGTGCAGCAGCAGAGGGCTGTAGTCTGTCACACTGACTTTCCTTTTGTAACTTTCCCCAGGGATTATGAGTACCAGAATGTAGGAGAAGCTGTGACTGGATGGTGTGAACTCACTGTGACAGCAGGCTGAATCTGAGCAGTACCAGGTGTGGATGACACTCATTCCAATTGACGATGCACGCTTTTGTGCTTTTCCAGGTTAGTGCTTCTGGCCTTGAGCTGCTGCCAATGTGGTTGATGCTGACTCACAGCTACACCCAACCATGGAGAACTGCCTTGGGCCACTAGTTGCAGCCTCATCCAGTAACTCTGGGAAGGAATCCCTCCCCTGTGGTGGCCCCAAACCAGTGACTAACTGCTTTGGAGATACAGAGCCTCTGCTCAAGGTGGGGCAGGTCTCAGGTGCAGTCAGTGCTGTGTGCCTAGTCTGTCTATGTCTATGTGCAGTACTTCAGCTGAAGCCATTTCTTTATATGTGTATATATTTTGTATGTGTCTTTATTTTTATATATATATACATATTTATATACATACATATTTCTTTTTTTGGTGGTGGGGGGTGGGCTCCAAAATCACTGCAGATGGTGACTGTAGCCATGAAATTAAAAGACACTTGATCCTTGGAAGAAAATCTATGGCCAATCTAGACAGCATATTTAAAAAGCAGAGATGTTACTTTGCCAACAAAGTCTGTCTAGACAAAGCTATGGTTTTTCCGGTAGTTGTGTGTGGATGTGAGAGTTGGACGGTGAAGAAAGCTGAGTGCCAAAGAATTGATGCTTTTGAACTGTGGTGTTGGAGAAGACTCTTGAGAGTCCCTTGGACAGAGATCAATCCTGAGTGTTCATTGGAAGGACTGATGCTAAGGTTGAAACTCCAATACTTTTGGCCACCTGATGCGAAGAACTGACTCATTTGAAAAGACCCTGATGGGAAAGATTGAAGGAGTGAGGAGAAGGGGACGACAGAGGATGAGATGGTTGGATGGCATCACCAACTCGATGGGCATGAATTTGAGCAAGCTCTGGGAGTTGGTAATGGATAGGGAAGTCTGGTGTGCTGCAGTCCATGGGGTCACAGAGTCAGACACAGCTGAGCGACTGAACTGATATATATATATATATATATATATATATTTATTTAAATTTGTTTGGTTGCACCAAGTCTTGGTTGTAGGGTGTGGAATCTTCACTCTTTGTTGCGGCATGTAAGATCTTTAGTTGCATCATGTGGGATCTAGTTTTGGACTTGGGATAGAACCTGGGCTCCCTGCATTGGGAGCTTGGAGTCTTAGCCACTGGACCACCAGGGAAGTCCCCTGAAAGTATTTCTTTGCTTAGCATCTTCCCTTTTACTACTACCATCCCCGCCCCCCCACATCCTGATGGCTTTCTGCTGAGAACACTTCTTCAGTAAATCACTTACACAAGAGTCCTTGCTGTGCTTCTAGGGATCCCAACTAACACAGTCTCCTCTTCTCTATCTCCAAACAGAAAATTCCTGGGGAAGAATTCTTACTGGCCTGGTATGCTTTGGTATGCAGTAGAGAATTAACCTTACCTGAAGAGAGGTCAGGGGCTTCCTGGGTTGTAAAGAACCTGCCTGTCAATGCAGGAGACGTAAGAGATGGGGGTTTGATCCCTGGGTCAGGAAGATCCCCTGGAGGAGGGCATGGTAGGCCACTCCAGTATTCTTGCCTGGAGAATCCCCATGGACAGAGGAGCCTGCTGGGCTACAGTCCATGGGGTCACAGAGAGTTGGACATGACTGAAGTGACTTAGCATGCACACACACAAAGAGAGATCTGGCCTTTCCCCTCAACTACATGGAGATGACCTTGGAATGTCCTGCCTGACAGAAGTGTTTTTGTCTGAGGGTTTTGGCCCCTAAGTTAGCAATCTAAAAATGTGATTTTTGATGGGAACTTTGGGCTGCTTGATATCAGTTTTGTCTCCAGAAGGGACTGGAGATTAGAGATAACAGCCCAATCTCTTGAAATGGCTGAGGAATAAAGGTCAGCCACATAGACAGTATATAATGGAGCCCCAAGGAAAAGTCTAAATACCAAAGATTGGGGTAAGCATCCATGGCTGGCCATGCGTATCGTCGCACACCATAGCCATAAAGAGTTAACACCATCCATGGCTCTGTGTGAAGGGACAACCAGAAGCTTTGTATTTGGACCCATCCTGGACTCTGCCCTATGCATGTGTCTTTTCCCTTGGCTGATTTTAATCCCCATATTAATCTGTAACTGTGGATGTAGTAACTTTTAGAGCATCCTGAGCCCTTCCAGTTAATTATCAAAACTGAGGATGGTTAGGGGAATTCCCCACATTTACAGCTGGTATCCTAAGTGGCAGCTGTCTTGTGTGGACACTGTTCCTCCTGTGTTCAGTTGGCTAAACTCTCATACCTGACTTGGATCTCATCTTCACCTCTGGAACCATCATCACTAGGGCTAAGTGAATGCCACCCAGCAGTACATTTGACTGGCATTGGGAGGGAGGGCAGTTGGCAGAGTGGATAAAGAAATGTTTAGTTTCAGCAGCATTTTCTGGGACGTGGCATCTGCCCTTCTTGGACCAAAGTTGGCTTCTCCATTCAGGTTATTGCTGATGCTGCTTCCTCTACTTTCTTCTCTTTCCTGCATCATGGACAGACACTCCCCCTCCTTTCAGATGCCCAATGTATGCTTTTATTGACACATCTAATACTATTTTGCTTGGAAATCAGTGATATCTTAGTATTGAATCTTTGTTTATCTGATACAAAGATATAACTCCTATACTATTTTTATCTCTGAAATTGAGTTTCTAAAGTGTTTTGTTACATTGAAATTTCTGTGTAAATAGAGGTAGTATGGCATCCATAGGATTGTGTTTATAATTTTTAAAGATCTGTGCTAATTTTCTTATAAATTTTTATTATCCTAGTTAATAATATCACTTCATCCTTAGTTTCTTCTGTTACAGGTGTCAGTTGATGTTGGGAGCTGGGAGAAGGCTCCATGACTATTTCCCAAGGATATGAAGAAATTTAATTTGGAATTTGAGTACCACCAGATTTTAAACACAAGTTCTCTTTCACTTAGGATTTAGTTTAGGAACTGGGGTAATCATCTGTAGACCAATTAAGAGAGTAAAAAGACAGACACTAAGAAACCAAGAGGAGTTTGGGAGGAGTCAACGTTATCGAAAGATTTCACTAAAACTCTGAATGAGAAAGGACTGGTTAGCATTAAAAAATCACAGTAGCAAAGACTTGTATTTTATTTTCATTTTCCTATACATATATTAAAGTAAGCTTAACTATATATACATAAGTGAGTTTTTTGTTTAACTCGTAAAGTACCTAGGATGGTCATCTAAAATGTGCAGTAATAGCACTGCCTGGATTGAGCATAAAAGGTTCTGAATTATGTGATCAGACATAGGCAGTAAGTCTGACACTAGTTTTCTTTGTTTAAGTATTGATCTGCTTGAGAGGAGTAAAGTTCTTGGGAGAAGTTTTGGATTTCAGTTTTCACAACTAGATTTTGAGTAGAGGAGCACGTTCTGGTTTTCTATACCATTTGGGGATATCGAGTGTTATATGTGATTATTATGTTGTGTCTGTTGCTGGCTTGTTGTAAAGCAATAAAAAGTTTCTTTTCAAAAAAAAATCTATATATTTTATTCCATAATATAAGCCTGTTTTTTTCCTCCGCTGCTTTACTGACAACAGACTCAATTCAACACCTTATTAGCTAAGTGTCTTGGGACCCTTTACTGTACTTCTTTGAGTTTTAGTTTTCCTGTCTATAAAATAGCAGTAAGTCTAAGTACCCTGTCAGCTCTTGGGAGCATTATAGATAATTTATGAAAAGTACTTAGGCCAATAGAGGTGCTCAGAAAATGTAGTTATTACTATTAGCTCTCATAACATTTTGAGTTTAAAAAAATCTCACCAAATATTCTTAAGGAGACCCCACTCTGGCGTCCTAATTGGATGTACCAGTTAATCAGAACCCTGTTTTGAATGTATCCAAGCACACACCATTCCTTTAGGGTTTCTATCCTCTCTGTATCATGGGTTACTTCTTGAGGATTGAGCTTTTATAGGCTTCTGCTTCCGCTGGCCCTGCTCTTCTGAAGGCACCAGTACCCTCAACTTGACGTTCATCTCCACCAGGTTCCTGACCATCTTGCAGCCATTGCTTTTATCTTTGTTTCTAACAGGTAATTTTAAAAATCAGATTTAAACCAGAGTTGTTGGAATATGGGATTAGTCTTATTGCCTTAAGCCTAGTTTTTATGTGTCTGGGAAGAGCCCAAGCTTCTCATATGCCCTAGAGCCCAGGCTCTGCTTATTCCTTTGTGTTCTTCCAGGCCATTTGACTGGATTTCTGCTTCCATTAACTATTCAGATCTCGAGTTCCCCTTTGGAACAAGAGCACTAAACAAAATCCATGTGAATGAGATCCTATGAGCCTACTCTTGAGGTGTGAATCCTGTGCTCCATAAATCAAGGCTCTGTTAGTTTTCTCATCCCAAGACCCCAAACCACCACCTCTTACTGTGTCCATTATTTTCTAATTTCTATACCCTTGCCCTCTGAAATGGACCAACTCTCACAGCCAGTGTGAGTCAGTGAGGAATTTGCTATTTGAACACTAGCTTGCAGCCCCATGACCCAACCTATACCTAGATCTGTTCTTCCTATTGCCTCTTGGATTCTTGGCCCAGTGTACCTCAGGGTCAAACTCATACAAGCGTCAGGATTGATAAATGACTCAGGTATTATATCTTTTAAAAATTCACATAAATTACATTCTATATAGAGCTTTGTAGAGCTGCCTGCTATCTACTGTATTACATGTGTTCTTTTAAAATCTTCCAATTATCTAATTTTGTGACAGTCATTCTAGTTTGTTACTGAGTTGCAAATTCCATTTTGTTTTAGAGCCCTAGGAAAATTGCACATGTTGTTTTAATTAGTATCAATTTGGTTGTCAGATTTTCAAGATGAAGCTTTGTGTTTCAGGATTATTTAAAGCTAGGGCATTGAAATAATTGGAGATTTTTCAAGAATCACTCTTTATGACCCAATTTTAAAGTTATTTTAAATGGGAACATTAAAAAGAATTATCAACAAGTCTCTATCTCCTTGGTCTACAGTATCTCAAAGTTATACAAAAAGCTAATTGCTAGCCAAAAACATCAGTTTTCACTGTGTAAAATACAACATCAACTCAGTTGTCTGCATTGGAAGAAGCAGAGGTTGAGTAATCCAAACAGAATTTGTATTTGTCTTTAGGATGCTTTTGTCCTTAAATTTGAATATGAGTGAGTCTCATGTCTAGGGAATTCATGTCAAAAGAATGAAACTGTATTATAAAGATCTCAAATAGGGAAGTTGAGTTCAATTTTTTTTTTTTTAGTTGCTTTCCCAGGTTAAAAGAAGCAAGTTAAGCTGAACTATATTCCTCATTGGAAGATTAGAATATTGAACACAGATGTTAAATCATGGGTCTGGGAAGAATTCTGTAGCAGATTAGAAGCTGCTGAAGTAGGGATTTTTAGATCCCTATTGGGTTACGAATTTAGATCTCTGTTGGGAAACAACAACGAAAATGGAAGATAGATTATGTCATAGAAAGACAAATTAGAGAAAATATGCAGAAATTCTGTAACTAGAACAGGAATGATGTCTGGCCAAGTATTATGTTGGTTTAGAATATACCTACCAAATTCTCCATATTGCACATCAAGGAAGTAGAGGTAAATTGGAGAAGAAAGTGAAATAATGAACTAATGAAATAAAAACTTTGAAGATTAGGGCATTTCTTATGTCTTAGTATGTGAGAAATGCACATATACACAATATTTTTTAAATGCTCTTTTGTATCATTTGAATAGTTTTTTTTAACCGTATGTATCTTTTACTACCCAACAACAAACTTGAAAATAGACACCTTGAATTTGAAAATATATAGCATTTGACAGTAACAGCAAATGTTTCTCCTAATGTTAAGTACCTAACACTCTACCTAGTGAGTTTAGTTTGTCACAGAATTTCTAAACTAAAAGATGGAATGCTTTGTTTATACCTTTCCAACTAGACAGTACCATGCCTTAAGGCAAATTAGTCTCTCACAGATCTTTATACCCATCACAGGCTCTAGGAAAACACCTTGCACATAGTAGATGTTTCTTTTTGAATGAATGAAGGCATGAATATGGAATGCATGAGTATCTCTGGTTAAGTCTGGATGCCTCAAATAACAAGAACACAGTAATTTGATCATTTCACCAATTTTACTGCCCCACCAGATTGCCTCTGCCATGTTAATTGTGTGATCTCCAGAAACAATTATAGCTATTGTAATTTACTTCATTTATATTCTAACTTGTTTACAAAAAATATTTAGCACCAGAATTGCTTTATTGACCATGCCACTTGTTTAATTGGGTGTTTTTATTTTAGATCCTAACCATTGCAACATGCTGTGTCATGTATGTTCAGTTTTCCTTTCATAGTGGTTCATGGTTTGGCAACACTTTCTTTGCTTCAGCAGATGTACTGCTCTCATTTAACTATGCCATGTCATCTTTGTTGTAAATACATACAACACAAATACATCCATGTATATATATGTGTATGTGTAGGGCTTCCCAGGTGGCGCTAGTGGTAAAGAATCTGCCTGCTGTTATAGGAGATGTATGAGATGTGGGTTAGATCCCTGGGTTAAGAAGATCCCCTGGAGAAGAAAATGGCAACCCACTGCAGTATTCTTGACTGGAAATTTCCATCGGCAGAGGAGCCTGGCAGGCTACAGTCCATGGGTCACAAAGAGTCAGACACGACTGAGCACACACACATAAATACACACACACATATATACATAAATGACACAGGAGATAGTCCTTTACATTTCTAACTGTATTTAACATCGTTATAAGGGAAAATTTCATGCCAAGAGGGGCACAATAAAGGACAGATATGGTATGGACCTAACAGAAGCAGAAGATATTAAGAAGAGATGGAAAGAATACACAGAAGAACTGTATAAAAATGTATTAATGACCTGGATAACCACGATGGTATGAACACTCACCTAGAGCCATATATCCTGGTGTGTGATGTCAAGTGGGCCTTATGAAGTATTACTATGAACAAATCTAGTGGAGGTGATGGAATTCCAGCTGAACTATTTCAAATCCTAAATGATGATGCTGTGAAAGTGCTGCACTCAATATGCCAGCAAATTTGGAAAATTCAGCAGTGGCCACAGGACTGGAAAAGGTCAGTTTTCATTCTAGTCTCAAAGAATGGCAAAGCCAGTGAATGTTCAAACTACCATACAGTTGTGCTCATTTCACATGCTAGTGAGGTTATGCTCAGAATCCTTTGACCTCATAAGGCTTCAGCATTACATGAACTGAGAACTTCCAGAAGTAACAGCTGGATTTAGAAAAGGCAAGGGAACTTGAGATCAAATTGCCAACATCTGCTGGATCATGGAAAAAAGGAATTCCAAAAAGAAAAACATCTGCTTTGTGGACTACACTAAAGCCTTTGACTGTGTGAATCATCACAAACTGAAAAATTCTTAAAGAGATGAGAATTCCAGACAACTTTACCTGACTCCTGAGAAACCTGTATGCAGGTCAAGAAGCAACAATTAGAACCTGACATGATACAATGAACTAGTTCAAATTTGGGGAAGGACTACATGAAGGCTGTATATTGTTACCCTGCTTATTTAACTTATATACAGAGTACTTCACATAAAATGCTGGGCTGGATGAAGCTCAAGCTGGAATCAAGTTTGCTGGGAGAAATATCAATAACATCAGATATGCAGATGACACCACCCTGATGGCAGAAAGCAAAGAGGAACTAAAGACTCTCTTGAGAAAAGTGAAAGACAAGACTGAAAAACCTGCCTTAAAACTCAGCATTCAAAAAACTAAGATCGTGGCATCTGGTCCCATCACTTTATGGCAGACAGATGGAGAATAAATAGAAACAGTGACAGACTTGTTCACTGTGGATGGTGACTGTAGCTATGCAATTAAAAGACTTTTGCTCCTTGGAAGAAAAGGTATGACAAACCTAGACAGCATATTAAAAAGCTGAGACATTACTTTGCTGACAAAGGCCTTTATAGTCAAAGTTACGATTTTTCCAGTGGTCATGTACAGATGTGAGAGCTGGACCTTAAAGAAGGCTGAGCACCAAAGAAGTGATGCTTTCAAATTGTGCTGGAGAAGACTCCTGAGAGTTCCTTGGACTGCAAGGAGATGAAACCAGTCAATCCTAAAGAAAATCAACCCTGAATATTCATTGGAAGGACTGATGCTGAAGCTCCAATACTTTGCCACCTGATGCGTAGAGCAGACTCATTAGAAAAGACCTTGATACTGGGAAAGATTTGAGGGCAGGAGGAAAAGGCGGAGACAGAGGATGAGATGGTTGGATGGCATCATTGACTCAATGACCATGAGTTTGAGCAAACTCTAGGAAATAGTGAAGGACAGGGAAGCCTGGCATGCTGCAGTCCACAGGTTGCAAAGAGTTGCACATGACTAAGCAACTGAACAACTAATTTATTTTAATATCGAGAATTGATTTACTGGCGTGTAGCTAGCTAGGCATTTAAGAAATGACTCTTTTCTTTGGTTTCTTAGCAATCACATCGATGATCTTTCAGGAAAATTAATATTTAGCAATAATAACTAACATTCATCTTCCTAGCACCGTGCTTGACTCTTTAAATACCTTATTTATTTTAAAATTTTAGTGTATGCACATGTTATTTTATATACATTTATAAATATATATGTATATTTATAACTATAAATTTATAAATAGATACATATATTTATAATTATATAAAAATATAAATGTATAAATATATACATCTCCCACTCTTCCATAGTGGGAAGAGCCTGAGAGTCTGGGTGCTTCCCCTTCACTTAAGGATGAGAAAGAGGAACTTAGAGAAACCACTGAAAGAGCTTGATACGCATTCCTGCAATTTGGGGGACACAGAAGACCAGTGTCAGAATTATATTTAAAAAGTCTAAAAAAATGAGAGCTTAAGAGGAAGTGGTCAATGGCTATAGTTGGGAAGTCAGTGCCCTTTAGAGTCTGACACAACAAGAGTTGTGACATTTCCCATGGACGGGATCTGGATGGATAATGTGACAGAGTCAGCTTGGGGTTGTCTTAGTTCCTGCCCTGGAGGAAATCTCAGTAAAAGGAGGCCAAAAGTAAACCAGCTGAACCCTCAGGGTGTGGAATAAAAAACAAATGGCTAGCTGGAGTAGAGATGGATTTGAGATATGCAGCAGGGGCAGTGGTGGTGATAGGGTTTGCAAAATAACCCAAGCATCATCCAGGAGAGAAAGAGCCAGATATCAACAGCGGCCAAGTCTAGAAGGAGCCAACCACAGTCTGCACCACCATCAGTTAAGAAAGAATTTTCCTGCCATGCTTTCCTCTCCTCTCCCTCTGCACTCTAGCCTTGGAGAATAATAAATAATAAACTCCTCCTCTCCTGTGGGAGGAGGAGAAGTGCGATGAAAAGGAAGAGAGGTGAATCACATTGCCTTCCCTGACAGCAGGCTGCCCTGGAGGTAGCCAGTCTGAGCTAGATACAGGGAGGAGAAGTCTAAAATATAAATGCAGTTTATAATTTTGCTTATTACATGGGAATATAATTTTTGTTTGCTCATTTATTCATTTTATCATTCCTTAAATTGATATATAATTGATGTATAATACTATTTTCAGGTGTACAACATAATGATTTGATAGATGTATTTATGCAAAAATGATCACCAAAATCTGTGATAAGAACTTTAAAGATTTACTGTCTTACGATTTTCAAACATAACAAGACAGTATTACTAACTATAGTCACCATGCCAAACTGCACAGGAGTGCCGCTCTGTTTTTATTCAAAGTTGATAGATCTTCTGTCACTAATTTTCTTGTTATGAGTACGGAAAATAATCACTAAGTAATATACCACATTGCTTCAGTCACTTCAATACTTTTACTTCAAATTAAACATCTGCCTTAAAAGAAAAGTCACTTTTTGACCTTTCCTTCTTTATCCTCCCTTAAAAGAAATACATTTTCTTTGGGATTTGAATGAATCCTGACCTTTTCCAGTCCTGTAGCCACTGCTGGGTGTTCCAAATTTGTTGACATATTGAGTGCAGCACATTGACAGCATCATATTTTAGGATTGTAAATAGCTCAGCTGGAATTCCATCACCTCCACTAGCTTTGTTCATAGTAATGCTTCCGAAGGCCTACTTAACTTCACACTCCAGATGTTTGGCTCTAGGTGAGTAACCACACCATGATGGTTTTCTGAGTCATTAAGACCTTTTTTGTATAGTTCTTCTGTGCATTCTTGCCACCTCTTCTTAATTTTTTCAGTTTCTGTTAGGCCTTTGTCATTTCTGTGCTTTATTGAGCCCATCTCTGCATGAAATGTTCCCTTGATATCTCCAATTTTCTTGAAGAGATCTCTAGTCTTTCCTATTCTATTGTTTTCCTCTAATTCTTTGCATTGTTCACCTAGAAGGCTTTCTTATTTCTCCTTGCTGTTCTCTGAAATTCTGCATTCAATTGGGTATATCTTTTCCTTTCACCTTTGCTTTTCACTTCTTGTCTTTTCTCAGCAAGTCCTCCTCTTTTACTTCAGCAAGACAACCACTTTGCCTTGGATTTTTTCTTTGATGATGGTTTTGTTCACCACCTCCTATACAAGGTTTTAAACCTCTGTTCATAGTTCTTCAGGCACTCTGTCTACCAGATCTAATCCCTTGAACCTATTTGTCACCTCCACTGTATAATCATAAAGGATTTGATTTAGGTCACACCTGAATGGCCTAGTGGTTTTCCCTACTTTCTTCAATTTTCAAGCCTGAATTTTGCAATAAGGAGCCCATGATCTGAGTCACAGTCAGCTCCAGGTCTTGTTTTTGATGACTGTATAAAGCTTCTGCATCTTTGGCTACAAAAAATATAATGAATCTGATTTCAGTGTTGACTGTCTGGTGATGTCCATATTTTTAGTCATCTCTTGTATTGTGGAAAGAGGATGTTTACTACGACCAATGAGTTCTCTTGGCAAAACTCTTTTAGCATTTGCCCTGCTTCATTTTATACTCCAAGGCCAAACTTGCCTGTTACTCCAGATATCTGTTGACTCATACTTTTGTATTCCAATCACCTATGATGAAAAGGACATTTTCTTTCTTTCTTTTTTTTTTTTTTTGTTTTTCCCTCCCCCCCCCCCCCCGCCCTGGAGAAATTTACAAGAAGGCTAGTAGGAAAAACTTCAAATCCTGACATTGCATTTGATCCAGAAACTCATTATTTCTCCTTTTACATTTAACTAGCCCTTCTGCTTGGCTAGATGTCTATAGACTTTGTCTGTTTGCTATCAAAATTGCCTTCAAGTGAAAGTGTTAGTTGCTCACCCATGTCCAATTTTTTGTGACCCCATGAACTGTAGCTTGCTAGGTTCCTCTGTCCATGGAACTCTCCAGGCAAGAATACTGGGGTGGGTAGCCATTCCCTTCTCCAGGGGATCTTCCTGACTCAGGGATCAATCTTAGGCCTTCTGCCTTGCAGGTAGATTCTTTACCATTTGAGCCACCAGAGAAGCCCTAGGGAAGTTATCAAAGGACATTCCAGTGGGTGCTGAATAGTCTTCCTTTCCCCTTATGATGTAACACAATAAATGCTATCTTGTCCAACTTTCTTTACCCCACCAGTACAGGGACTCTTTTTTTAAAAAAAAATTATTTACATATTTTTGTGCTGGGACTTAGTTCAGGCACACGAGATCTTTAGTTGCAGCATGTGGAATCTTTTAGTTGTGGCATGTGAGCTCTTTAAGTTGTGACATGTAGGATCTAGTTCCTTGACCAAAGATGGAACCCAGGCCCCCTGCATTTGAAGTATGGAGTCTTAGCCATTGGCCCACCAGGGAGGTCCCAGTACAGGGCCTCTTTTCCTTGCCTCCCTGCCTCTTCACACAAGAACTCTAAAATGACCATGCAGTAGCCACGCAGTAAAATTTAGTAAGACTCTTAATACTGTGTTCCTCTCTGGAAGCATTTTCTCTAAGCAAACTGTACAGAACTGCCAAGCCTATATGTAAAGAAAACATGGAGTACTTGGGTTACTACTGGAGAAAGCTGCTCATACTTCCAGAGTTTCTTTTCCCTGTTTGGAAACTGTCCCCATACAATGGCCATTGATCTGTGTGAAACCAGTCCTGAAAAATCATGCCCATGCAATACATGATACTGTGCATTCATAAATCTATTCCACTTCTCTGTTGGGCCTGCAGGTTTGGAGGGATGTAGTATGTGATAGGGCCAGTGACTCTTATGGTTTCTGGGTCCACTATCACATCTCCTTGGTAAAATTGCTCACTTCGTCTGAGACAGTGATTCTTTGTATAGTGGTGTTGTCTGAGGCACTTTAGGCAGGAAAATTAAACCTGTACCTCAAGTAGATTTTAACATTTAATTTGGAGTGGATGTCTCAGCAAGCCCCAGACTACTGGACCCCTACAAACTTCACTGACATGGGTAGCCTGAATTTTCATAGGGTTTGTCTCCTATTCTCTGGAGTGCATGTGTCTTACCAAGGTGTACAGAGTACTTGCCCATTTCTTACACAGTCGGTTCAGCTAACATGAAATATCTGATGTCATAGAACAGTGAGATAGATGTTTTGTGAGAAGCCCAGATGGTCTAGGTATTTTCCACTATGTTATAATGGAGTGTACAGGGAAGCCTGGCATGTTGCAGTCAGTGGGATCAAGAAGAGTTGGACATGACTTGGTGACTGAACAACTACAACACAATGGAGTGTGAAAGAGTTTTAACTTACTTCTGGTGCAAGACCATTAATGTATACCATCGTCCATTCCATGTAAAAGCAAACTGCTTATGCTCCTCCTGCTTGCTGGGTGTTGAAAATACATTTAATACATTAATACATTTGTACATAAATACATTAATACATTTATCAGATTAATAGCCACATACCACTCAATAAGGTCTGTGGTTATCTACTGTAACAATGATATCACATCCATTTCATTATTTACAACTAGGATTACTAATTAGTTAAGTTTGAGATATTATTCTCCTTGTATTTTAGAGGTCAGACAAGGCAATTACATGTGAATATTATGAGTCATATATAATGGTACTAATCTCTGTCATTCCCACTAGAGTAGTATTGTTTTTTATTTTACAGTCTTCCAAGGATGGGAGGGAATATCAAGGGTTTCCACTTGGACCTGTCATAATAGTTTTTCTTTCATAAGTCAGGAAATCAATGTGAGGGTTCTGCCCATTGCTGAGTATGTCCACTCCAACAATGTATTTATGTACCAGGGAAATCACCATTAGATCATCTTTTGTGTATTTTAATTCTTGGGACCAGTGAAGTCATTATGAGATGGACTTGGGCCAAGATTCTATTTATTACCTGGTCTGCTTATTCTAACAGAATTCAATTCCTTATTCTAACAAAGGTATTGTGATTACATTTCAGGCCACGGGATATCCAACTCAGTGTTCACTCAGACTTTATATCCAACATCCCTCAAAACCTTTTATGTATTCCCTTTCCTCAGTTTATAATAAACCTAAGAAAAGTCTATAGGGGGACGACTGGGAAAATAACTATGGCATATACTTGCTGTTGTAGTGTTCTTCTTAAGGTATCTGGGTTCTGTAATTGATGGGTTCTTAGTCTGAGAACTGTCTTAGATCTGGAAACTAGATAAGGGATTATTTCTTCCCACTGGGCCACTAATCTTAACCTTTTGCTGACCCAGTAATATATATCACTGATAAATTGTTTAAATTAGGTTAAACCTTTGTCAGATCCCTATTTTGCTCCTGGGCATATCATATTCTATAGATTACTGTGGGCCTAGACTTTCCTAACTACTGGTCCCTCGTTACTCAAGAGAATACTTACACCCACCTTGCTTCTAAGTTAGGCGTTGCCACTTGGCCTCTCCTATTCCAGTTTTATAAAGGTGCTATTAGGGAGCCTAGGAACCTAGTTCTGTTATACAATTTCTACTGTCAGCCTCTTCTTACAGAGAACTGAGCAGCTCCCTGCTGCTGCAGCCAATCCTCACTATTACATTTTGTACTGTTTTGATAAATGGAATGTCCTCAGGGCCATCCCAGGTAATATAGTTAGCTGTTGAATTTTCTACTTCATTTAACATAGGATGTTCCTTTTAGAAAGCTTCTAAGAACCATCACAGAAACTTAGTAGAACTGAATGTCAAGATTCTTACTAGTATGTTTTAAACCAATGTTATAGGAGAGTGCCTCTGTATCAACAGCTCTCCCTTAGGCTGCTTTATATTCTGTTCTCCGAGATTCAGCATCCTCAGGATCTTTTTCCTTGCACATGATCCCAGTTTTGGACCTCTGCATTGTTACTGAGATGCTACAGCTCATTTGTTCCTCATTTCTCTCCTACCTTAGCAAACCCAGTGCCCCTCCTCCCCAATTATGTTGGGATTTTACTCTAGTTATTGATCTGGTTTCCAGAACACAAGTTGGTGGCAGATCCTGAGAAGGTCAAATATTGTTTTGTAACTCGCCCATCTATTTGAAACATCTGCGTACGCTTCAAGCAAAACTGTCATCTTCTAACAAGAATGAATGAGGCATTTCTGCAGGCTCAGAGGATTCAGCTACACAAGGGTTCAAAGTTCTGAGCAGCAACATCGCTCATTATCAGAGAAATACAAATCAAAACCAAAGTGAGGTACCATCTCACGCCAGTCAGAATGGCTGCTATCAAAAACTCTACAAACAATAAATGCTGGAGAGGGTGCAGAGGAAAAGGAACATTCTTACACTCTTGGTGGGAATGCAAACTAGTACAGCCACTATGGAGAACAGTGTGGAGATTCCTTAAAAAACTGGAAATAGAACTGCCATACCACCCGGCAGTCCCACTGCTGGGCATACACACTGAGGAAATCAGAATTGAAAGAGACACATTTACCCCAATGTTCATCGCAGCACTGTTTACAATAGTCAGGACACAGAAGTAATCTAGATGTCCATCAGCAGATGAATGGATAAGAAAGGTGTGGTACATATACACAATGGAATATTATTCAGCCATTGAAAAGAATGCATTTGAACCAGTTCTAATGAGATGGATGAAACTGGAGCCTATTATACAGAGTGAAGTAAATCAGAAAGAAAAACACCAATACAGTATACTAATGCATATATATGGAATTTAGAAAGATGGTAACAATGACCCTATATGTGAGACAGCAAAAGAGACACAGATGTAAAGAACAATCTTTTGGACTCTGTGGGAGAAGGTGAGGGTGGGATGATGAGAGGGTAGTGTTGAAATGTGTATATTATCATATGTGAAGCAGATCGCTGTTCCAGGTTTGATGCATGAGACAGGATGCTCAGGGCTGGTGTACTGGGATGACTCTGGGGGATAGGATAAGGAGAGAGGTGGGGGGCAGTTCTGGATGGGGAACACATATGCGCCCGTGGTGGATTCATGTCGATGTTTGGCAAAAACCACTACAATATTGTTATTAGCCTCCAATTAAAATGAATAATTAAAAACAAAGACAAAAACCCAAAGTTCTGAGCGGGATCTAGCTAGAATCCTTAACCCAAGTCTCAGGATCTCATTCTTTCCATCTCAGGGCCCTGACTTTGGTATAGGAAACTTTCTAGGGTTGAAAATGCAAGATTTTCTGAAATTCTGCTTCTCTTATGATTAGGTCCTGAGCCAGTGATGACTTAGTGCTGCCTTGTAGGATCTTACTCTTTGAATTTGTCCCTACCTCTCCTTCCCCGACTGTGTCCACAAGCCTGTTCTCTATCTTGTGTATATGTGTGTGTTCAGTCACCAAGTTGTGTCCAGCTCTTTGCAGCCCCGTGAATTACAGCACGTTAGTTTTCCCTGTCTTTTTCTATCTCCTTAAGTTTGCTCAAACTCATGTCCATTGAGTCAGTGATGCCATTCAACCATCTCATCCTTTGTTGCCCTCTTCACCTTTTACCCTCAATCTTTCCCAGCACTAGGGTCTTTTCCAATGATTTGGCTCTTTGTATCAGGTGGCCAAAGTATTGGAGTTTCAGCTTCAGCGTCAGTCCTTCCAATGAATATTCAGGTTTGATTTCCTTTAGGGCTGACTGGTTTGATCTCCTTATAGTCCAAGAGACTCTCAAGAGTCTTCTCCAGCACCACAATTCAAAAGCATTAATTCTTCATTGCTAAGCCTTTGTTATGGTCCACTTCTCACATCTGTACATGCTGCTGCTGCTAAGTCGCTTCAGTTGTGTCCGACTCTGTGCGACCCCATAGACGGCAGCCCACCAGGCTCCCCCGCCCCTGGGATTCTCCAGGGAAGAACACTGGAGTGGGTTGCCATTTCCTTCTCCAGTTCATGGAAGTGAAAAGTGAAAGTGAAGTCTCTGAATCATGTCTGACTCTTAGTGACCCCATGGACTGCAGCCTACCAGGCTCCTCCGTCCATAGGATTTTCCAGGCAAGAGTACCGGAGTGGGTTGCCATTGCCTTCTCCACCTTTGTACATGACTACTGGAAAAACCATAGCTTTGACTATATGGACCTTTGTCACAAAGTGATGTCTTTGCTTTTTAATAGGCTTTTTAGGTTTGCCATAACTTTCCTTCCAAGGAACAAGCGTCTTTTAATTTCATGGCAGCAGTCTCCCCTGATGTCTCAGACAATAAAAGAATCTGTCTGCAATATGTGAAACCTGGATTCAATCCCTGGGTCAGAAAGATTCCTTGGAGAAGGAAATGGCTACCCACTCCAGTATTTTTGCCTGGAGAATTCCATAGACAGAGGAGCCTGGCAGATTACAGTCCTTGGGGTAGCAAAGAGTGGGACACAATTGAGTGACATTTTTTCTACCTTACTAAGTCTTAAAAGTAGCTTTCCAACTAGAAGAGGCTGAGTTGAGCCTTCTTTTCTCATTCATATTCTCTGATTATGGAAATGTTCTACAACTGTAGTGTTCAGTGTGGCAGCTACTAACTATATGTGGCTACTTGAAATGTGGCTAGAGTGACTAAAAAACTGAATTTTTAAAATTTTGCTTAATTTTATCTAATCTTGGTGTAAAATTATGGACTGCCCTGGTAGTCCAGTGGTTAAGACTCTGCACTTCCAATGTAGAGGGCTCAAATTTGATCTCTGATCGGGAAGCTAAATTACCACAAGCCGCACTAAGCCACATGTTGGTAGTGCTACCATACTGGACAAAGTTTAAAGTCCTTTGCCCATATAAATCAGGGTAAGTATCTGCTTTAGCATCCAGAAGCAACCAATACTAATTTTCCCAGATGTCCCACTTTTTCCATTGGTTTCCTTAAGAGAATTCACTTCATGATCATCTAAGCCCTTTTTGTTGTTTAGTTGCCAAGTCATGTCTGATTCTTTGGAGGATCTTTTTAGAATCTTAAGTATTTATAGGATCTTAAGTGTTCACATTTTGCTTTGAATTGAAGAGTAATCATCTTTAGCCTATTTTCTTTTCACTTAGAAACACTGATCGTATTCAGCAACAACTATGCAGTTCCACAAACCTTGTAATTACTACTTCTCCCATACCTCTCAAATGCCAGATATATTGCATAGCCGTTTTAGCCTCAGTTGGAGAGCCATATTGATTTTACTGACTTCCCTGGTGGCTCAGATGGTAAAAGCATCTGCCTGCAGTGCAGAAGATCCGGGTTCAATCCATGGATCGGAAAGATCCCCTGGAGAAGGAAAGGGCAACCCACTCCAGTACTCTTGCTTGGAAAATCCCATGGACGGAGGAGCCTGGTAGGCTACACAGTCCATGGGGTCAGAAAGAGTCAGACACGAATAAATGACCTGACTTTCACTTTCAGTGATTTTACTGCTTCAGCATACCAGTACTACCAACACTCTATGTACCTAGAGTGATGAAGTACTCACTGGCAGCTGGCCAGCAGGTGACTCAGCTCCTGAATACCATCCTTAGAGCCTGCTACCTAGCCCATTCCTAACACATTCTGAGGTTACCTAGGAGCAAGAGTTGAGACAAGGATTCAGGTGCAAGTGATGTATTGGAAGAGTGCACTTAGGAAGAAACTTACAAGAGAGAGAAGGGCAGTGCTCTGGTGCATTTCAAAATGCTTCCTTTTCTTCTCCCCTTAAGGGAAGACCAAGGGGATTTCTCCTCAGAATATACTGTGGGAATCTGGTCAGACTACTGGAGATAAATCTCACAGTCTTGTGGGTGCCCTGCATGACTGAATCCCATTGGAATTTTTAACTCTCCGAGTTGTCTGCACTAAGCCTCCAGCAATTTGTCAATCACAGTTTCTACCCAGGCACTGGTTCCTGTGCTATTTCCAATCATGAATCTGCTCTGTTCTATTCTTAACAATACAAATGATGAAGTATTTTTACTGAGTCTGGGCAGAGATTTCAGCATTTTCCAAAGAAAACTTATACCTAAAACTCTGTTCTTCATGGTTATTTGGGATAATCATGTGGAAAATCATTACAAATGATGCACGTTTAATTAAGGGAAGCCCCAGAATTCCTGTGTCTTTTTTGTTAGCTTGGAGGAAACCTGAATGCATTCTGAAAACTAGCCAGTGATCACTTACGTGCTGTTTTAGCATATGCTTATATGCTAACCCTAACCCTAACCTGTGGAAATGTTTTGAACAACTCTCATGAATATAAAACAATCTAAAGGATTTGAATTTCAACACAAAAACTGTTTTAGAGTGTGTATTTTATTTTTTAAAGTTTTTTTTTTATGTGGATCAGTTGTAGTCTTTTGAACTTGTTACAGTATTGCTTCTGTTTTGTATTTTGTTTTTTTGGCTGAAACACATGTGGGATCTTGGATTCCCTGACCAGGAATTGAATCCATACTTCTGGACCACCAGGGAAGCTTCTATAAGTGTGTATTTTAAATCATATGTCGATAAAGAACAGTTTCTTCTGACATCAAAAAAGGGCAGACTTTTTAATGGAATAAAAAATTTGATGAAAAATAGCTCAGTTTTACAATTTAGCTTAAAAAGACATTAAATAGAATAGATTGCTATGGATACAACAACATAGAGTTCATAAAGTTTTCAAATATAATAAAATCTGTTGGATTTTTCTATATTAAATATAAGTAGAAAAATGAGATAGAGAAAGCAGGAGAGGAAGGGGAAAGAACATGAAATGATATTGTTTTAGGTCAAGTCTGACTTGACAATGGGGCTGGGCCCTCTGGAATATAAATCACACTGAAAGTTTTCGCAGCTGGAGGCAAGAGGGTCAGGCTTCTAGACTTTTAAGTCAGTCATTTACTAACACCCCAGACATTAACCTATGTACCTGGAATGCCTGCTTTGTACTTTGAACAATAATTTGAAATTTGGAAAACTTTGTAAAAAAGTGGCCTCAGGCCCATCCACCTGTTTACTTTCTTCTGAGATTTCCTGGTTAATTTTTTAAAATAAAGTGTTATTAATTTTTATTTACTTATGTTTAATTTTTTGGCTGTGCTGTGTCTTGGTTGCTGCATGCAGCCTTTTTCTAATTGTGGCGAGCAGGAGCTTCTCTTGTTGTGGAGTACAGGCTTAACTGCTCCCCAGCATGTGGGTTCTTAGTTTCCTGACCAGGAATTGAACTCCTGTATCCTGCATTGGCAGAGGGATTCTCAACCACTGGACCGCCAGGGAAGTCCCTTCCTAGTTAAGTTTACTTGAGAGTAATACTAATACCAAAAGTCAATAGTCCCTCAAATATTCCCATTGGTCACACTGTGATATTTGAGCAGTGAAATAACAATATTAATCATTACTGTTCTAAGAATTGATGAAAAACATGAGTCTGTGAAAGTTAGTGGAAGAGTATCCAAAAGAAAAATATTAATATGTTAATATAAGGTATATAAAAACATCACAAATACAAAATGTCCATGTTAATAAGACATCTTTAATGTTAATTCTAGGTACACGTGAGAGTTGTTGTTGTTCAGTCACTAAGTCATGTCCAACTTCGTGATGCTATGAACTGCAGCAGTTTTCCCTGTCCTTCACTATCTCCCGGAGTTTGCTCAAACTCATATCTGTTGAGTTGGTGATGCCATCCAACCATCTCATCCTCTGTCACCCCCTTTTCCTTTTGCCCTCAATCTTTCCCAGCATCAAGGTCTTTTCCAGTGAGTTAGCTCTATGTATCAGGTGGCAAAAGTATTGGAATTTCAGTTTCAACATCAGTCCTTCCAATGAATATTCAGGGTTGATTTCCTTTAGGATTGACTGGTTTGATCTTGCTGTCCAAGGGCCTCTCAAGAGTCTTCTCCAGCACCACGATTCAAAAGCATCAATTCTTTGGCGCTCAGCCTTCTTTATGGTTCAACTCTCACGTGAGCGCTCTAGTGGTAGGCAAAAATGCTGATAATTTAAGAGGCAGAGATGGAAAAGATAGTTCTTCTTTTTAAAACAGTTATAAATTCATATTGACCTCAGTTTATCATATGTGCCTATGCATGTGTGTCTGCTAAGTCTCTTCACTTGTGTCCTACTGAAGAGACAGTAAGTTACTTCTTAAAAAGCCTCTGTACAAGAAAATAAGTAAGAAAGTTTCATTGGACTGAAATACTATCCTCTGGGGCAAATGTGGCTTTCTTAAGAATATTAGGATTTAAATGTATGTCATACTTAAATAATTCAGAAACAATCAAATGCAATTATTTCATCTGGTTATTTAAGAAACTGACACATTTGTTCTATATTTTCCTATCCTTTTAATATTCCTTTTCAGTGACAGGACCTCTGTTTCCTTCTTCATTGCCTTATTTCCTCCTTCAAGCAGAATGCAGTTCTAAGGAGCAGAAGAGAGAAAATATCTCCTTTCTTTTTAAGAGTTTTTGTGCTTTGTCACTCAGCCTGTGGCCTGCCAGGCTCCTCTGTCCATGGACTTCTCCAGGCAAGAATACTGAATTGGGTTGCCATTTCTTCCTCCTAAGAGTTGTTAGAAGTTTGTGTTTTTTTTTTTTTTTTTTTTAGGAAAAAAATTTTCTGTATTTCTCCATTCAACTCAGTGGTTCAAAAGGGAATACTTTTCTACTGTAGTTTGAAATCTCTGTGCTAGAGGTCTCTGCTCTTGGTTTAGACATTTTGCTGTGTTGTTTTAAAATAGATGTGGCAAAGTTTCAGAGCTTAAGTATAGGAAGTCTTTCTGTAGTGATGATTGGGTACTGTCATCATTCCTTACTCCACCTAGGCTCTGATTCAAACAAAACACCTGGTCTACCAAAACTTAATAAAAAGTAACATCCTGGGGAGCTACCCAAAGATGCCTTCAGAGCTTAATACCTGCAGAGAGCACAGATATTTTCAGCAGGATGAGAATGATTCCAGAAGGGGTACAGCCTTCACATTCTGAGTAATCAAAACTGCAGAAGGTTTTCAAGCTGTAAATCTGTTAATACTTATATAAAAGCTGTTTCATGTTCAGAATAAAAAATGTATTCATCACTGTTATGGGTACATACTGAGAATTTCTGATCTTTTGGAAGACAGATATTGAAAAAAATTGCAACAAAATTGGCAGTCATTTAGTTCAGCTTTTTAATTTTAAAATAATACAGATGCTCAAGGATCTTCATGAAATATGATGCAGTGGAGATGAGTGTAATGCAGGAATAGAAATGGAACACTAGGGAGAATAGTGATTTCTGAGAAAGTAGAAAACAAGGCTGTAAGAAATTTTGCTTTACAAAAACCGGCACTAGAAAATCAGCCTCGTTTATTTGTTAATTTGTTTTTGCATATATTTATTCCTCCATATAACAACAAAAGGTTTATTTAGTCTTTGTTAGTCTTTATTATATGCCAGACACACAGAAATCAAGGAAGCTCTAGCATAGCAGCTTATTCCTTTTGCGTCTCTTTATAACTATAGTGTCACTCTCTTCTGAGAGTGCCTGCTGCTTTACATATTTCTTATTCAGTTCTTAGAATATCACAAGTCCTCTAGAGTCTCTCTCTGACATGAAGTTTTAGCCTTGGCTTTCGTTGTTAAAAGATCTATTCTTCTGGGATTTCTTGGTTCAGATTTCTGAGAGAGAAAAATCTGATTGGCTCAGTTCATTGAGCCATATCTATTGGTACTAGATATGTCATAGGATCTTGCTAGGTTTATGCATGGACTATCCATTTCCTCTCCGTAGCATGCAGCCTAGTCAAAATAGTTGTTGTCAAAATGATGTTGGGGCACAGTCAGTTGGTATTAAATAGGTTTGAGCTATAAGTAAGGGTCATGAATGAGACAAGTAGCAGGAATTAGTGTCCAGTACAATGCTACCAGAAATCTAGGTGGTAAATTGGTCTATAATAAGGGAAAATTCCCTTAATTATTTTAATGATCCAAGTGATATTTTTCTACTTTATTCACAATCTCTATTTAAAACAGATCTTACCTCCAAAATATTTCTTAACTCTCTTCTCTCAAACTTCTGTACTATTACTTCTTTAAAAAGTCCCTAACTAAAATGAAAATACTAGTGGAAGGAGTAACAGTTTAGAAGACAGTCAATTAAATGATACTTTACTGGGATCAAGACCAGGCAAGAATGTGCATGTGATGAGTTTAAATAGTCTATAGCATGTGTGGCAGTAGAGTGGATAAGACAGAAGAAGGGCAACTGTAAAACATTTCCGTATTGTTTCAGGGGACCCTTGTCCATTTCCCCTTCATAGACTTTCAAAGCCCAGGCCCTTAGGATACAATGTTTTCCCTATTTCTTGAGAAAAAGATGAAAATAATTTGTGGCTATTAACTATGTTCTATAAGTTTTACAAAGGTGTTGTATACTTTTCTATAAAAGATAAATTTCACATTATAGCAATCATCGATCCAAAGTAACTGTTTGAAATTTATGCCAGGTTTCTGTTTATTGTATCCAGTAAAGGACAAAGAAAAACCTGCCAAATAACCTGTCTCAAATGAGATAATAGAGTTATGACAGGATGCTATCATTATTTAACATTTCAGCCCAGGAAACAATTATAAGAGAGTTAGAACTCATTCTACTTTGAGGAACATATCTGATTATAGGCAAAATCATTTGGATTTGCCCCAGAAATGAGGAGTAGGAGGAATGTGTAGTTTCACTTGAACATTAAAGTATCATGTCCAAGCAGAGAACTAAAACTGCACAAGAGTTGGGTGGCAGCCAGTGTAGTGGTATCTGCATGTTGTGTCATATTGTTTTGAATGGAGAAAAATGAAGGGATGGCAGAGTAATCCTTGACTGATCTCTAGGTTTTTAGCTGGGCAAAATATTATGCCTAGCTAGAGGTTATTAACTCTAGATTCAACAAATATCTTAAGCAATTAGAGTTAGCAGTTGCCAAAATATTGAGCTCAAAAAATTTCTTGCCTCATAAAATCACTTAAAATATAGCCACAAACATTGAGTTATATGTGAAAGTGAAAGTTGCTCAGTCGTGTCTGACTCTTTGTGACGCCATGGATGTCCATGGAATTCTCCAGGCTAGAATACTGGAGTGGGTAGACTTTCCCTTCTCCAGGGTTTCTTCCCAATCCAGGGATTGAACCCAGGTCTCCTGCATTGCAGGCAATTCTTTACCAGCTGAGCCAAGGGAAGCCCTATATGTGAAAGAGAGAACTAGTATTTTATTTGGTATTGCATATTTCTTTAATCACTCAAAATGTTATTTCAAGTATAGTACTAAGTTGAGGTATGCAATATGCTTCCATTTGGTTTCTCTAAATCCCAATGTGTAACTTTGTTAATGAGGTGCTTAAGACACTGTTGTTGTTCTCCTTAGTAGTTAAGATGAGTGGAAGAGCATGCATGGTAAGTACATAATGACCAAGTGTGAGGGTATCCATCCTTGTAAGTGAGGTTAAAGCTATTATAAAGTGAACAAGATCGAAAAAGAAACAACTTTAGTACTTTGGAGAGTTAACTTTATTCTGGGAAGTTAGCATGTGCAGGTTTATAAGGTCTCCCAGATGAAGTAGTTTGAAAAGTCTTGAGTGATGAGATGTTAAAGGCACATCCAGATGTCAGCTGTTACATTTCTTTTTCAAGCTCTGCCATGTATAAACCATTAGTATAAACCTATTAAAATTATTACATCTCTTGACAATGCAGTGGCTGATGGCACTTCCATTGTTGTTTATTATTTCTGTTGTTTTCAGTATTCTTTCCATAATATGATGCTTCTATATAAGGTCACTGAATAGCAGGAAACATGTTTGCTGTCACATCAGAAATATATCATTTTGAAATTTAAAAATATGCTTTTATTTACTCTACCCAAACTCTGAAATAAGATAGATAATAAAGACTAAGCTCTATTACTTAATTTCACACTATGTGAGAGTGCTTGAAAACTACATTTCTAAATATCTTTGAATCATTATTTTCCCCTTTACATTTTTTTTCGAGTTCAACTCATTATCTAAACTACCTAAGGTAAGTCCTTTCCTGTTATTATGCAAAACTGGTAGCTAAATATTTGGATTCCTATAATATAGGGGATAATAATTGGGAGCCTGGCCTGCTCACAACCCCTTTCTGAACACAAAGACCAGTAGCAGCCCTTAAGCAGAGGTGACAGTGCTCAGGTTTATATCTCAATACCATAACCACAGTTGATTAGACACAAAGGTATCAGTTTGACCAGAGGTCAAATTGCCAACATCCGTTGGATCATAGAAAAAGCATAGGAATTCCAAGGAAACATCTACTTCTGCTTCATTGACTACGCTAAAGCCTTTGACTGTGTGGGTCACAACAAACTGGAAAATTCTTGAACAGATATAGGATTACCAGACCACCTGACCTGTGTCCTGAGAAACCTGTATGCAGGACAAGAAGCAACAGTTAGAACCAGATGTGGAATAACAAACAGTTCAAAATTGGGAAAGGAGTATGTCAAGGCTGTATGGTGTCACCGTGCTTATTTAATTTATATTCAGTACATCATGTCAGATGGCTCACAAATTGGAATAGAGATTGTGAGGAGAAATATCGATAACCTCATATATGCAGATGATACCACTCTAACGGCAGAAAGGGAAGAACTAAAGAGCCCCTTGATGAGTGTGAAAGAGGAGAGTGAAAAAACTAGCTTAAAACTCAACATGCAGAAGGCTAAGATCATGGCATCTGGTCCCATTACTTCATGGCAAATAGATGGGGGGAAAGTGGAAACAGTGACAGATTTTCTTTTCTTGGCCTCCAGGATCACTGCAGACAGTGACTATTGCCATGAAATTAAAAGGCGCTTGCTGCTTAGAAGAAAAGCTATGACAAACCTAGACAAGGTATTAAAAAGTCAGAGACATCACTTTGCTGACACAGGCGCATATAGTCAAAGCTATGATTTTTCCAGTAGTCATGTACTAATGTGAGAGTTGGACCATAATAAGGCTGAGCACCAAAGAATTAATGGTTCTGAACTGTGGTGCTGGAGAAGACTCTTGAGAGTTCTTTGGACACTAAGAAGATCAAACTAGTATCAAAAAGTATCAAGTGACCTGGCAAGGAAGTGAGTGAGCCTATTATGAGAGCTTTGGCTGAAAGTGGTGCCCTGGTGCCCCATAACTGGCCAATACCAACAAAAGCTTCTCTTAGAGAGTTTGAATGAGATACCTGCCTTCTTTGAAAGAGTTATCTCATTGTTTTTTCCAGGAGCAGTAGCAATAAAAACAGTGACTGACTTATGGAGGACTAGAATGTGGAGCAACGAAAGTCTACTGTTGTCTGTATGATGAAGTAAGCAAATTGCTAAAGTTCTCTTATTTCCTTAATGATACCCCAGTTCTCCATGGCCTGGCTATGTGGCTATTGAGTCCATTTCCATTTCTTTCAATGACCTCCCCTTCTCATATATCCATAATAGAGCCTCATTTTAATTCAAATAACATGAGAAAGTTCTTTACAGTTCTAAAAAGACCAAATCAGTGCTTCTCATATTTTAACGTGCATACAAATCTCCTGAGAATCTTGTTAAATGCAGATTCTAATTCAGTAGTTGTGGGGTGTGACCTGAGATTTTGCATTTTCGATGTTTCCAAGTAATACTAGTGCTGTTAATCCATGGCCATGGATCATACCTTGAGTAACAAGGACTTAGATAACACCTCTTCTATGGGCTGTGTGCTAATTGACCACTTGTAAGTTCCTACTAGGAAATAGCATCTATTAAGATTGTATTAGTCTTCAATAACTGAATTTTAACACTGGAGAAATCATCGACTTCAATGTTGTCTTATTCTGTTCAGGTTGCTATGAGAGAAATACCATAGACTGGGTTGTATATAAATAACAGAAATTTGTTTCTCACAATTCTTGAGGCTGAAATTCTGAGATCAGAGTGCTAGTATGGTTGTGTTCTTATGAAGCCTTCTAATAGGTTGCAGGCTGCTGACTTACTGTATTCTTCTTTTAAAATTTTATTGAGGTGTAGTTGGTTTACAATGTTGTGTTCATTTCAGGTATACAGAAAAGTGAATCAGTTATACATATATATTCTTACACGACAGAGCAGAAAGAAAGCAAGCTCTCTGGTGACTCTTACTAGGGCACTAATCCCATTCATGAGGCCCCACCCTCATGACCTCATCACTTTTACCATCACTTTTCACTCTAGCAGGTAGGGTTTTAACATATGAATCTTGGAAGGACACAAATATTTAGTTCATGATAAATGTCTCAATCAATGCCAGAATCTTTATCTACGGTGTCTTTGCTGTGTGATCTCATTCAGCCTCTGAGTGGATGCTTATTAGTGATAAAAAATACAAGACTGTCCATTCTACTAGTGAGCAGCTCTGGTTAGGAGGCCTCCCAAAGGCAAGGTCTAACTACAAAGTGGAGCTTAATCTAAATCTGTAAAAGCAATGAATCAGAGGATTTAAAAATAGTCATTTACCATCTATTTTTAAAAATAATTTTATTAATTCATTTATTTTTGGCTGTGCTAGGTCTTCCTTGCTGCATGAGCTTTTCTCTAATTGAGGCAAGTCAGGGCTACTCTCTAGTTGTGGTGCTTTGGCTTCTCACTGCAGTGGCTTCTCTAGTTGCAGAGCGTGGGCTCTATGGCACACAGGCTTCAGTAGTTGTGGCACATGGGCTCAGCAGTTGCAGTTCCCAGGCTCTATAACACAGACTGAATAGTTGTGGTGCATGGGCTTAGTTGCACGACAACATGTGAGATCTTAGTTGCTCATGTGTGATCTTAGGTGCATGTGGGATCTTCCTGGATCAGGGATCATACCTGTGTCTCCTGCATTGGCAGGTGGATACCCCACAACTGAGCCACCAAGGAAGCACCTTCACCACCTATTGTGATTGTCATAACAACTCTGCAATATGAATCTCTCCAGTTTACAAATAGAAATTGAGACTCAGGGTAGGTAAGTTACTTATCCAAGTTTGCACAGCTACTCGGTGGTAGAACCAGGAATCTAGCCCAGATCTGTCTGAGTCTAAAGTGGGTGTTCTTTGCCCAATACTCTTTCAAAGTATAATTTTGTTTTCTTCAAATGCGTTAAATGTCTAGTTACCAAAATAGTTTCTTAGTTGAGACCTCTGCACAATGTATCTCTTCCTATTCTTTTTATTCGCTACTGTTGAATGAGTTAAAAATTAAAAATATATATATAATACTTCTTCCAGGTTCAAGAAGCCTACGATATTTTCTGACTATCTTTGCTCCTTATTACTCCCTGCTACCCACTGTTAACCACCATTCTGGACATCATAGTCTCCTTTTCCCTTCCCTCCAAACCCAAAATGATTCTTTTATTCCCAGTGTTTGCCAAATGTTATAGGTTCTTTAAGGCCCAGATCAAATCCTTCAAATGTATCTTTTCCTTCCCCTTGAAGTTTTTACTCTTTTCTCAGGAATTTCAGGAGTTTTCTCTTCTTGAATTCCTATAGCATCTATTACATGTTTTAGCCCTTTTGGGATTACATATTCTATCATATTGTTGTCTTGACTATTACATTTTTTCAGCTTCATTTCCTCCAACATCATTTAAAAATTTTATGAACTTGTAACATATAGCTTTATATGTAATGGATTTCTCTATCTAGCCCAGTTTATACCTCTGAAATAGCATGAATTTTAATTTTATACATTTTATAGCTGGCTGTGACACAGTGTCAGAGCAGGAATTTTTCTTAAAATTTGCACTTTTAACATGTCTAAGGGTTAAATTCTGATTTTGAAACACATTAGAGAAAAATAAATTATTATATTGGTTATAAAATTAAAATATTACTTTAATTTAAAAAGTTTGTTGTTAAAAAAAGCAATGGGGCTAAGGTCATAAAACCTGGCTTTTAACCCCAAAGTTATTGTTAATGAACCATGTAACCAAATCTCTCTAAAAATTGATTTCCTAATTACTGAAAGTGAAGGACGTATGCTAACTAATATACTCCTCTAAAGTTTGGTGAGTCTGTAGTATAATTTAATCTGAAATTTAAAAAATACTTTAAATAGATTGGGATTCTGTTCTAGCTAATGTTAAAGATATCTTAAGGATTTCCTGGTGGTCCAGTGGTTAAGACTTCACACTGCCAATGCAGGGATCTTGGGTTTGATCTCTGTTCGGGGAACTAAGATCCCACATGCCTTGCACACAAATGAAAGATTTTTTAAGAAAAAAAAAAGATATCTTATACACTCAAAATTACCAAGTTGTGTTTGCTTCATGTACATATTGAACTGAATTCTTATTAGCTAACCACCCCTCAATAAGCCTTTTCTGTGTCTAGTTTCAAGCTCCATATTATTGTTGTTGTTCAGTCACTCAGTCGTGTCTGACTCTTTAAAACCCCATGGAAATAACTGCAAATGTTTATTTGACTCACGAAGTGATGAACGTTATTGGATAATGGTCCAGAATTCACAACATCCTTTGAATTCCAGTTTGTTTTCATAGCTAAATGCTCTGTTTTATATCTTCTCATTACCCTAAAACATCATTTAACAACAAATGTAGTGGCTACATAGAATTATATTCCTAATTTTTTTTTTTACAAATATTTGTAGAATTGAATTATGAAAGACTAGTTTTTAATGGTGAGTTCCAATTAAAGTCGAAGAAATCAGTAGCACTGTTGGTTGTGGGGGAGGGATAATTTGGAATATTGGGATTGACGTGTACACAATACTATATACAAATATATAATGAATAAGGACCTACTGTATAGCACAGGGACCTCTCTACTCAATACTCTGTAATGGCCTATATGGGGAAAGAATCTAAATAAGAATGGATATATGTATATTTATAACTGATTCACTTCGCTGTATACTGAAACAATAGAATGGGAAAGACTAGAGATCTCTTCAAGAAAATTAGAGTTACCAAGGGAACATTTCATGCAAAGATAGGCTCAATAAAGGACAGAAATGGTATGGACCTAATAGAAGCAGAAGATATTAAGAAGGGGTGGCAAGAAACACAGAAGAACTGTACAAAAAGATCTTCACTACTGAGATAATCACAATGGTGTGATCACTCACACTCACCTAGAGCCAGACATTCTATGATGTGAGGTCAAGTGGGCCTTAGGAAGGAAGCATCACTACGAACAAAGCTAGTGGAGGTGATGGAATTCCAGTTGAGCTATTTCAAATCCTAAAAGATGATACTATGAAAGTGTTGCTCTCAATATGTCAACAAATTTGGAAAACTCACCAGTGGCCACAGGACTGGAAGAGGTCAGTTTTCATTCCAGTCCCTAACAAAGAAAATGCCAAAGAATGCTCAAACTACCACACAATTGCACTCATCTCACACGCTAGTAAAGTAATGCTCAAAATTCTCCAAGCCAGGCTTCAGCAATATGTGAAGTGTGAACTTCCAGATGTTCAAGCTGGTTTTAGAAAAGGCAGAGGAACCAGAGATCAAATTGCCAACATCTGTTGGATCATCAAGAAGCAAGAGAATTCCGGAAAAACATCTATTTCTGCTTTATTGACTATGCCAAAGCCTTTGACTGTGTGGATCACAATAAACTGTGGAAAATTTTGAAGGAGATGGGAATACCAGACCACCTGACCTTCCTCTTGAGAAACCTTTATGCAGGTCAGGAAGCAACAGTTAGAACTGGACATGTTCTGGTCAGGAAGCAACAGTTAGAACTGGAACATGGACTGGTTCCAAATCAGGAAAGGAGTATGTCAAGGCTGTATATTGTCACTGTGCTTGTTTAACTTATATGCAGAGTACATCATGAGAAACACTGGGCTGGAGGAAGCACAAGCTGGAATCAAGACTCCCTGGAGAACTATCAATAACCTCAGATATGCAGACAACATCACCCTTATGGCAGAAAGTGAAGAGGAACTAAAGAGCCTCTTGATGAAAGTGAAAGAGGAAAGTGAAAAAGTTGGCTTAAAGCTCAACATTCAGAAAACTAATATCATGGCATCTGGTCCCATCACTTCATGGCAAATAGATGGGGAAACAGTGGAAACAGTGGCTGACTTTATTTTTTTGGGCTCCAAAATCACTGCAGATGGTGATTGCAGCCATAAAATTAAAAGATGCTTACTCCTTGGAAGGAAAGTTATGACCAACCTAGACAGCACATTAAAAAGCAGAGACATTACTTTGTCAACAAAGGTCCGTCTAGTCAAGGCTATGGTTTTTCCAGTAATGATGTATGAATTGTGAGAGTTAGATGGTGAAGAAAGCTGAGCACTGAAGAATTGATGCTTTTGAGCTGTGGTGTTGGAGAAGACTCTTGAGAGTCCCTTGGCCTGCAAGGAGGTCCAGCAAGTCCTTCCTCTAGGAGATCAGTCCTGGGTGTTCATTAGAAGGACCGATGTTGAAGCTGAAACTCCAATACTTTGGCCACCTGATGTGAAGAGCTGACTCATTTGAAAAGACCTTGATGCTGGGAAAGATTGAGGGCAGGAGGAGAAGGGGACAACAGAGGATGAAATGGTTGGATGGCATCACCGACTCAATGGCCATGTGTTTGGGTAGATTCCAGGAACTGGTGATGGACAGGGAGGCCTGGTGTGCTGTGGTTCATGGGTCGCAAAGAGTTGGACATGACGGAGCGACTGAACTGAGCTGAACTGAAACTATCAGAACATTGTAAATTGACTATACCCCAGTTTAAAAAAATACCCCAAAGCACTTATTGTTTCAAAAGTTTATCATAAAATACTTCCTTAATCACGAGAGGCATGTGCTCTCCATGACTTGATTGACAGCTGAATTTTTTAGTCATTTTGTATTATCTGAAAGACACCAAAAGGTTGGCATTATCAGGGCAGGACTTGAGATCTGTCATTCGGGGGATGACAGATCAAAATATAGTACAGCTTTTCAACCAAATCTAATAATTATTGCACATAAACATTTGCCAAAGAGAAAATTTTGAATAATCAAAGCTTAGGCTCAGCTTTTGCTCAGGAAGGGCTATAGATTTAACATACCCTTGTCTGATCTCATCTAATATTGATTATACAATGTTTGAAGGTAGGGAACAGCTGCTGAAAAGTATCTTACAAAAGAATAGGGGGTTAGGGGGTGTGAAGGTGTCTTGTTTGCTGCCAGTTGTTTATCTACTGGGAAAGAAGAACACCCAGAAATCATTTCTCCTCTCAGAATCGATTATATAAATATGCTGAGTTAGGGACAGTGGTGAGATGGAAAGAGTTTTTCTTGACTATTCATTTTATTCATTCAGCATCACTCTTTCGTTGACTTTTTAATTGAAGTATAGTTGACTTAACAGTATTGTATTAGTTTTAGGTGTACAACCTGTACAGATTCAATATATTAATAGATTATACTCTGTTTAAAGTTATTAAAAATAATGGCTATATTTCCCTGTGCTGTACATATAACCTTGTTGCTTATTTATTTTATGCATAGTAGTTTGTGTCTCTTAATCACATACCCCTATCTCTCCCCTCTCCATCCCCTCTCCCCCTTGATAATGACTGATTTGTTCTCTATATCTGTGAGTTTGTTTCTGTTTTGTTATATACATTCATTCATTTTATTTTAAAATTCTACACATAAGTGATAACATACAGTATTTGTCTGTGTCCAGCTTATTTCACTAAGCATAATATGCTCTAGGTCCATTCACATTGTTGCAAATAACAGAATTTAATTACTTTTTATGGCTGATTAATATATACCTTGTCTTCTTTATCCATTCATTTGATGAAGCAACTCATGGTTGCTTCCAAACCTCGACTTTTGTAAATAATGCTGCTTTGAATATTAGAGTGCATGTGTCAAATTAATATTATGAGAAATATTTTTTTCTCACAATAATTTTAAAGCAAGTGATTTGAATAACAGGTTTTACTTCAGTTCAGTTCAGTTCAGTCACTCAGTCGTGTCCGACTCTTTGCAACCCCATGAATTGCAGCACGCCAGGCCTCCCTGTCCATCATCAACTCCTGGAGTCCACCCAAACCCATGTTCATCGAGTCGGTGATGCCATCAGCCATCTTATCCTCTGTCGTCCCCTTCTCCTCCTGCCCCCAATCCTTTCCAGCATTGGGATCTTCTCCAATGGGTCACCTCTTTGCATGAGGTGGCCACAGTATTGGAGTTTCAGCTTCAACATCAGTCCTTCCAATGAACACCCAGGACTGATCTCCTTGCAGTCCAAGGGACTCTCAAGAGTCTTCTCCAATACCACAGTTCAAAAGCATCAATTCTTCGGCACTCAGCTTTCTTCACTGTCCAACTCTCACATCCATACATGACTACTGGAAAAACCATAGCCTTGACTAGATGGACCTTTGTTGGCAAAGTAATGTCTTGGCATTTCAATATGCTGTCTAGGTTGGCCATAACTTTCCTTCCAAGTAGTAAACCTCTTTTAATGTTATGGCTGCATTCATCATCTGCAGTGATTTTGGAGCAAAAAAAATAAAGTCTGACACTGTTTGCACTGTTTCCCCATTTATTTCCCATGAAATGGTGGGACCAATGCCATGATCTTGGGCCTCTACGTATCATAAAATATTGAAGAGCTAATCTGTATTTTAATAACAACATGTTTTTCTGTAGGTGAAGATAAAGTGAGAACTTTCTCTGTATCAATTTTGTTACATAGTTCTTTGATAACTGATGCTAGAAAACATATTTAAAATTTACTGCTAAAATTATAACCAGAAAGAGATACATTAAGTTGGTTCCATAGACCTTCCCAGATTGCCCTGATTGGGCTTTACTTTTTTCTTTTTATCCGCTTATAACTACTTTATACCTTTTAATGTATATTCAGTTTATTAGATGGTTTGTTGAGAAATATTCAGATTTTATAATCTTGTTTTAATTAATGTATATGCTGTTTTTGGTTCTGCTTATTTGCTCTCAAGACAGCCATGTTATAAAATGAATGGTCACTTCCCAATGATGCCATAAGGAAATGTACAGCTTTGGATATTTTTAAGTAAAAAAATGAAAATAACAATTATTACTGAATTTCTGATAGCTTTATCCAGCCAGTGGGGGAAAAATAATAAAACTATATCAACCCTCTAACTGAATAGAGATCACTTTTGAAAATTATAACCTACAGCTTTCTGTACTATGAATAATAGCTTCTTTTAAAGTTAGCATTAACTTAGAACCAAATATTAAAAGAAAATTTTAGACCATGATTAAAATTGTGATTTTAACTGAATTATTTATAATAAAATTAACAAAAATGAGGAAAATACAGCAAAAAGCAGTGATGTGATAAAAACTGAAAGTGCCATATGTAAAGAAAGCAGCATGAGGCATTCAGTTGGTCAGGCCTAGGCTTCGGATTTTGAGATATGAATTGATTCAAAAGTTATTCAGCCATCATTTGGACCAAAGTTCTCAAATCCTGTTGTTGATAGTAATTGCCTTCTACTCGTTCCCTTATAACATGACTTCTGTTTCTTCCTCTTTATTTATAAATATACTGGCCTCCTTCCTGAGGCCAGTAGCTTCTTTCTTGCCAAATCCAGAGAACTTTTCCCAGTTTGCCTGTTGCTCAATCTTTGCACTGTATTTTATGGGTAACCTCATATTTGTTTCATTTTATTTTTAGCATTATAAATATTACATAAGTAATGTGTGTTCTTTTTAGTAAATTAGAACATACAGACTTAAAAAAAATCCTATGTAGTAACTAAGGCTGACATTTTAGTGGAATCTTCCCTGGCTTTTGAATATGTTTATTTACTTTGCACATTTGTGTCCTGAGTTAGGTCCCTTGGGGTCAGGGATGGGAATCATTAATCATACATTATTACCCAGATGGGGCTAGCTTTTGCTCCACCTGCTTAAAGAGGACATCACTCACTTTTGCAGTGTCCTTTAATTATTATTAGGAGTCCTTAGAGGTGTCTCTCTTGTAGTCTTGGCTGACTTTTTGTGACCCCACAGACTAGCCCGCCAGGCTCCTCTGTCCCTGGGGTTCTCCAGGCAAGAATACCAGAGTAGCCATTCCTTTCTCCAGGAGATCTTCCCGACCCAGGGATGATCCCAGATCTCCTGCATTGCAGGTGGATTCTTTACCATCTGAGCCACCAGGGAAGCCCGGTCTTCTTTTGGTCCCATTGTAAATAGTGCTGCATTTAAAATTTTAATTTCCGATTGTTCATTGCTAGTATATAGAACTACAATTAGTTTTTGTAAATTGACCTTGTATCTTACAATTTTGTCAAAGTTAGTAAATAGTTCCATAGATGGTGGGGGTAGGTTTTCAGAATGTTCAAAATAGACAATCATATCCTCTGTTAAGAGAAACAGTTTTATTTCCTCCTCTCCAAAACTGATTAATTAACTTACCTTATTGTGCAGGATAGAACCATCATTATAATCTCCAGTATGATTATTAATAGGAGTAGTAAGAGTGGAAATCCCTGTCTTGCTCCTCGTATTAGAGGAAGGAATTTGGTTTTTCATCATTAAATATGAAGTTAGATATAGTTTTTCTTTCTTTCTTTTTTTTTTTTTAGTTGCTCTTCATCAGGTTGAAGTTTCTTTCTACTCCCAGTTAGATGAGAATACAACGTTTTAGTCTTTTTTTTGAAAAAAACACCACACGGTAGGCATTACTGTTGATAGGAATTTTAGAGAAATTATTTTAGACCTACATGCATGTTTATCATTTTATTTTGATTACTGTTCTTCTGGTGGGGCTTCTTCAGGTGGCACTAGTGATAAAGAATTCTCCTGCCAATGCAGGAGATGCAAGAGACATGGGTTCTATCCGTGGGTTGGGAAGATTCCCTGGAGAAGGAAATGACAACTCACTCCAGTTTTCTTGCCTGGGTAATCCCATGGACAGAGGAGCCTAGAAGACTGCAGCCCATGGCATCACAAAGAGTCCAACATGATTTTTGACTGAACAACAACAGTCTTCTGGTACCTCAAAATGTTCCTCTGATAATATTTTCTTCCTGAAGTACATCATTTTCAAGTTCGTTTAGCATGAGTATGTGGGTGGTAAATCTCTTTGCTTTATTTATCTCAAGATGTATTTATTTATCCTCTCTCTTGCAGTATAATATTAGAGACTGAGTACATGGTTCTAGACTGAAATTATTTTCTTTGATAACTTTGAAGGTATAATAAAACCCTCTCAAAATTTATGAAGAAGAAAAATTTCAATTGTGTAAAAAGAAGAGTGGGCTTTTTGCAAAAATTAAAGAGAGATGAGTCATCTGAGTTTGTCTCCTGATTGGCTAGAAGTTCTAATGGTCTAGCTCTATAATTAAAATCTTTGCTCATTCTGGTTGTGTTAATACCACTTGGTGGTGGCTGGCTGCTTCAAAATAAGCATCAGAGGTGCCATTTCTGGATCCTGTCTCACTGGCTGGAACTTCCAGGTCAGTGCCAGCATTTATAGTAACACAGCGTTCAGCTGGGGCCCCGTTGGTCAGTCTAATCAAAGGCTATTGAGCTAGAAGAATATTGGCAATAAAGGATCCCTGCCTCCCTGTTTCCTGAGATAGGGAGCTTACTTTTTCCACACACAGTTTTACCCTTTCCTCCATGTCCTACATCTCATCCACATCCTTATTCTAGAAGTTCAAGTTTATCTCAACCAATCTGGGATTAGATAAAAGGCAGATAATCATTAATCATTAATTGGTGATTAATCACCAGCCATACTTAATTCAGATTCTCACTTATAAACGGGGCTTATTATCCTAGGATTTCACTCATTATTTTACTGTCTTCTAGCTTCCACAATTGCTATTAAATCATCTGCTTTCAGTCGAAGTGTTTCTTTGTAGGTTGCCTGTCTTTTCTCTTTGTTTGCTTTAAAGATCTTTTCTTTTTTATTGATGTCTTGGATTTTACAACAGGCATAAGAATAAAATTTAAATTTATCCTCTTGTGACACTCTGTGCTTTTTGAATCTGTGCATTCATGTCTTTACTAAACCCTGGGAGATTGTAAGCAATTAACTTTTGTAATATCACTCTCAATTCTAAAAATCTGTCCTTGGACTCTGATTATTTGCATGTCAGATCTTCTCAGCCTGTCTTCTATAATTGTTTAACATTTCTTTCATATTTCCCATGTTCTTATCATTCTCTGTTCATTCTGGATAATTTTCTTAGATATTTTATGCTTTACAAATTATCTGTGCCATTCAACCCATCCACTGAGTGTTTTTATCTCAAATTATATGTATTTATCTAAAAAAATTTTATTGGAGTATAGTTCTTTTACAGGGATGTGTTAGTTTCAGATGGATTGACATGTATCAGTTAACAAATGTTTATTTAAATCCTGAAAGCTTCATTTGGTTATTTGTCACAATTGCTTGGTCTTGTTGCTTGCTCATCATTAGGATTTTATCCTTTATTTCTTTAAATATTTTCGAAATAGATATTCTACGTTTTACAGCTAATACAATTTTAGTCTCATTTGGCAGTTCTAAACATTTATTATTTCTTCTCATTTTTCACTAATGGTGATTTGTTTCCTTTCTGCTTGGTGAGTTTTGTTGGTGAACTCACATTTTCTTGATCTTAATCCAGGAATCTGGGGGGCTTGATTAGAGATATTTTTCTCTGAAGAGGATATGTTTTGATTCTGCTGCGAGCCTGGGGGCATTACCAATCTGGAACTACTTTCATTTTTTCATTTGGTTTAGTAGCTTCAAGCAAGAGTCTCAATTTCAGCTCCTCCATATTATTGTTGACCAAACACAGACTTTATTTTCTGAGCACAGTTCTTTAATGGGCATTTTCTCTGATCGGTTGTTTTATTTTTAATTGCCTATTCACATGATCGGTTTTGTTTTATTTGAGAGGGCAAAGAGCTAGAGGGGGAGACATCAACAAGACACATGGAAATTTTCTCTGCTTATATATAAGCAGCAATGCATATATTCCTCTCTGTTTGAATTTTTTAACATAATGTGGATGTTTTGCAGTACAAGGGTGCCCCCAGATGATTTAATTTACAGTTCTGTTGGAGCAGAATCTCTTTTACCTTTTCTTTTTAAATAGACTTTATTTTTTTAAAAACAGAATTAGATTTATAGAAAACCTGAGAATAGAGTTCCCATATATCCGCCACCCAATTTCCCTTATTATTAACATTAGTCTAAAACATTTGTTACAATTAATGAGCCATTATTGATGCACTGTTATTAACTAAGACCACAGTTTATTCAGGTTTCTTTGGTTTTTAAACCTAATGTCTTTTTCTGTTCCTGATACCATTTTACATTTACTTGTCATGTTTCCTTAGGCTCCTCTTGGTTGTGATAGTTTCTTAAACTTTCCTTGCTTTGCCTGACATTGATAGTTTTCAGGAGTACTGATGGGGTATTTTGTAGACTGTCCTAACTGGACTATATATATATTTTTTACTGTAGTAAAATATACATAAATAAAATTTACCATTGTAACTATTTTAAAGTATGCAATATGGTGGCATTAAATATATTCATAATGTTGTTCAGTGATTACGATTATCCATTTCCAGAGCTTTTTGATTCCCCCAAACAGAAACTCTGTAGTCATCAAAGAAAAATAACATGCCATTCTCCTCTCTCCCTGGCAATCTCTATTTTCTATCTCAGTATTTGTCTATTCTAGATACTTCATATAAGCAGAATCATACAGTATTTGTTCTTTTGTGTCTGGCTTATTTCACTTAGCATGTTTTCAGGATTTATCCATTTTATAGTACATACCCAAATTCATTGTATGTATATACTACATTTTTTCATCAGTCTTGCTTATTAGTTCTAGGAGGGTTTTGCTGATTCCTTGGGATTTCTCCATCCACTCTCATGTCATCTACAAATGAAGGTATTTTATTTCTTAAATCTATATACTTTTTGTTTCTTTTTCTTATTTATTATTGGCTAGAACTCTAGGTGTGAGAGTAAATAAAAATGGTGAGAAAGGCTGTCCTTGCCTTGTTACTGGTCTTTGGAGGAAAGCATTCAGGTTCTTACTATTCAGTATGATGCTTAATACACTATTAAGTATGATGTAGTTATTTTGTAGCTGTTCTTTATCATGTTGAGGAAGTTCCCCTCTATTCCTAGATTGCTGAGAATTTTTACCAGGATCTTCTCAAAAGCTTTTGCTGCATCAATTTATATGACTGTTTTTTTTTTCTTTATTCTCCTCATGTACTGAGTTTTCTGATTGACTTTATGATGCTGAGCTATCCTTATGCACCTATAATAAATCTCACTTGTTTGTGTTGTATAATTCTTTTTGTACTTTGCTGAATTCAGTTTGCTCATATTTGTTAAAGACTTTTATATCTATGTTCATGAGAGATATCAGTCTATAGTTTTTTCTTCTTATATGTCCCTAACTGCTTTTGGTATTAGGGTAATGCTGAACTCATGAGTGAGTTAGGAGTGTCCCCTTTCTTACCATTTTTTAGAAGAGATTGTGAAGAATTGGTATCATTTCATCTTTGAATGTTAGTTGAATTCATAAGTGAAACCACCTGGTTCTGCTGCTTTCTTTCTTAGAAAATTATTGACTCTGTCCTTAATTACTCATTATCTATTTTTTTGTGTGTGAATTTTGGTAGTTTACATCTTTCAAGGAATTGGTTCATTTCCCCTAATTTATAAAATTTCTGCATATATAGTTGTTAATAGTACTCCTTTTCCTTTTAGTGTTCATGGGATAATTAATGATGACCATGATCCCATTTTAATAATGGTATTAAATTGTTTATTTAAATTTTTTCTGTGTATTATTATGATTTGACATCTTTTTTTAAAAAAAAAAAAAAAACACCTTTCTGGCCGATGAGACTTGTTGACCTAGCCAGTTCTCAGAGATAGCAAAAGGGCTCAGCCAGGAGTGTACCTTAAATATGCCAACTGACCAATGTGGAGTCATACCCCCTCTACCTGGCCTGTATACTTTAGGAGGCAGTATACCTCTGTTTTATTCATCATCCCAGGGCCAGATACCAGATAGCTAGGGACAGCCCCTAAAGCTTAAAGCCTACTCAGATGATTCAAACTAGCCAGTCCTAAACTGTTCACTTTGCCTTGCTTTTTTTGCAGGGTAGCTTAGGTTTTCCCTTGACTCATGTTTTCTGCCTCCTACTACCCTGGGGCTTTCCCATGGAGCCGTATTCTGTACCACCTAGTTATAGAACTTATGAGTATAATGAACTTTATTTTCTTGAGCCTCTTCTGTACCTTTTCTTGTGGTTGTACCTGACCATCACATAAAATGACATATAATAGGTAATTCTGTGCCTTCACTTTTTTTCTTGGTTTATGTGGCCAGAGGTTTATTGAATTTATTGATCTTTTCAAATTTTGGTTTCTGTGATTTTCTCTGTTTTCAATTCCATTAATTTTTATTTTAATTTTTATTATTTCTTTTCTTTTGCTCTCTTTAAGCTTAAATTGTTCTTCTTTCTCCCATTGTCTAAGGTAGAACTTTAGATTTTTGGTTTTAGGTTTGCTGCCTTTTCTAATATATATGTTTAATGCTAAGCATTCTAAGTGCTGCTTTCACTGTATCCTACAAGTTTTGGTAGATTGTATTTTCATTTTCATTGAGTTCAAAATACTTTTTAATTTCTTTGAAGAAGTATTATTTTAATGTATTTTTATTAAAATATTTTTATTTTTATTGAAATATTTTATTTTAATGTATTATTCCCATGTATTTTAAAGTGTGTTTAATCTCCAAATATTTTGGGTTTTCTAGCTTTTTTATGTTATGCCTCAGAAGATAGTTTATATAATTTCTATTACTACAAATTGAACTGTGTTCCTCCAAAAATATGCTGAAGTCTTATATCCATCATACACACACCTCTCCCCTTAATCTGTGAATGTGACCTTATTTGTAAATTGGGTCTTTACAAATGTAATGAAGTTAAGATGAGGTCATTAAGGTGGGTTCTAATCCAATAGGACTGGAGGAAATGCCATGTGTAGACAGAGACACACGGGGGGAATGCTATATGATTGTAGAGGCAGAGATTGACCAGATGCAGCTACAAGCCAAGGAATGCCAGGGAGAGACAGCCACCACCCGAAACTAGGAGAATGCACGGAAGGATTCTCCGCTACTGGTTTCAAAGGGAGCACTGCCCTGCTAACATCTTGACTTTGGACTTCCAGTCTCTATACTATGAGACAATAAGTTTATTTTGTTTTAAGCCATCCAGTTGTGGTGCTTTCTTATAGCAATTCTAGGAAATGAGTATTTCTATTCTTTTAAATTTATTAATGTGCATTTTATGGCCCAGAATGTAGTCTGTCTTGGAAAATATGCCATGGGACCTTGAGAAGAACGTGTATTCTGCTGTTGTTGGATAGAGTATTCTCTAAATGTCAATTAGATCAAGCAGATATTTGCGGATTCCCTGGGACTAATAATGCTCTTCAGGCAATTGCATCCTTACTGATTTTCTGCTTCCCTGAACTATCAATGACTGAAAAAGAGGTGTTGGTATCTCCAAATATACTTGTGCATTTATCTGTTTCTCTTTGCACTCCTATTAGTTTTTGCTTCATGCATTTTGACATTCAAAATATTTGGTTCATACACATTCAGGATTGTTATATCTCCTTGGAGAGTTGATCTCCTTATCCTTTATGTAATGTTCCTCTTTATCCCTGATAGTTTTTCCAGTTCTGAGGTCACTTTGTTTGAAGTTAATGTGGCTACTCCAGCTTTCTTTTGATTAGTGTTAGTTTGGCATACCTTTTCCCCATCTTTTGATATTTTAATTTTAATAATTAATTTTATTTTTAATGTTTTAATAATTTGATGTATTTCACATACTCACCATTTATCTATATAAAGTGTACTATTAATTGTCTTTTGGTATATTGACAGATTTGTGCAACCATCATCACAATCAATTTTAGAACATTTTCATTACCCCTATGCCCCGCCCTGAAAATCTGGCAACACCTTAGTCAGTTCTCCATTATCTTTCAGGGCTAGGCAATCATTGAATAGCTTTCTGTCTCTATAGATTTGCCTGTTTTAGACATTCCATATAATGTGTGGTCCTAATAGAATGGAATCATATAAAATATGGTCTTTTGTGAATTGCTTCTTTCACATAGCATGCTTTCAAGGTTCATCCATATTGTAGAATGCATCAGTAGTACTTCATTCCTTTCTGGCCCTGAATAATATTCCATTGATGAATACACCATTTTTTATTTACCTATTAATCAGTGTATCATTTGAGTCATTTTCATTTTTGTCTTTTCTGAAGAATACTGCTATAAACATTTGTGTACAACTTTTTGTAAGGGTATATATTTTCATTTCTCTTTGGCATATAGCTAGGAGTGGGCTGCTGGATCATGTGGTAATTTTATGTGTATAGTTTTGAGAAAATGCAAGACTGTTTTCCACAGTCAGTCAGTTCAGTCCCTCAGTTGTGTCCGACTCTTTGAGATCCCATGGATGCAGCATGCCAGGCCTCCCTGTCCATCACCAACTCCTGGAGTTTACTCAAACTCATGTCCATTGAGTCGATGATGCCAACCAACCATCTCATCCTTTATCATCCCCTTCTCCTCCCACCTTCAATCTTTCCCAGCATCAGGGTCTTTTCGCATCAGGTGGCCAAAGTATTGGAGTTTCAGCTTCAGCATCATTCCCTCCAATGAATATTCAGGACTGATTTCCTTTAGGATGGACTGGTTGGATCTCCTTGCAGTCCAAGGGACTCTCAAGAGCCTCCTTCAACACCACAGTTCAAAAGTGTCCATTCTTCGGTGCTCAGCTCAGAAAAATAAGTTTATGGCATCTGGTCCCATCAATTAATGGCAAATAGATGGGGAAACAATGGAAACAGTGACAGACTTTAGTTTTTTGGGCTCCAAAATCACTGCAGATGGTGACTGCAGCCATAAAATTAAAAAGACACTTGCTCCTTGAAAGAAAAGTTATGGCCAACCTAGACAGCATATTAAAAAGCAGAGACATTACTTTGCCAATAAAGGTCCATCTGGTCAAAGCTATGTTTTCCACGGTGGCTACAAAATTTTATATTCCTACCAAGAGTATTTGAATATTTGAATTTCTCCACATCTTCTCCAGTACTTGTTGTTGTCCATCCTTATTATAGTTTATTCTAGTTGTTGTGATGTGGTATCTCATTATGGTTTGATTTGCACTTCCCTGAAGACTAATGATTTTGAACACCTTTTCATGTGCTTTTTGGCTTTATGTATATCTTTTTTGGAGGAATGCCTATTCAAGATACTTGCCTATTTAAAAAGAAAGCTGTATATATATTCTAGACACAGGTCTCTTAAATTTAAGAGTTACAAAATTTACCTCCCTTTCTGTGGTTTGTAATTTTACTTTATGGTATCCTTTAAAATGAAATGTTTTTTAATTTTGATGATGTCTAGTTTATTGATTTTTCTTTCCTTGCTTGTGTTTTTGTCATTTCTAAGAAATCATCACCTAATTCAAGGTGATTAATATTCATACCTGTGTTTTCTTTAAACAACTTTATGGTTTTAGCTCTTAAGGTTAGGCCTTTGATCCATTCTGAGCTGATTTTTGTACAGGGTGTGAGATAAGGGTCCAACTTCATTCTTTTACATCTTTTACATGTGGCCATCCATGGTAGCCCAGTACTATTGTTGAAAAGGTTAGACTTGTCCCACTGAATGGTATTGGTACCTTTGCTGAAGATCAGTTGACTCTAAATGAGAAGTTTATTTATGGATTCCCAAGTTTATTCTCCTCTCCCCATAATGGAATTTTTATTGTTTACTTTGTTCCAGGAACAGTCTTAGGCACAAATTCATTTACTCCTCAAAGTAACTCTGTGAGATGGGCATTATTCTTACCCTTACTTTACAGAAGAAGTAGTTGAGATAATGATTTGCCCAAACCAGTAAGTGGCAGACCCAGGACATGAACTTAAGATGACTGCCTTGAGAGCCTAGCTTTTAACCATGCTGTAAATAAATGTGAGGAATCAGAACTTGAAATTCCACTAAATAGTTCATTTTAAACAAAACAAGTTAAAGATCAAATTGGCCACTTAGTTTGGAAACCACAATAGAGTTTGTGGAAAAGAGCAGGCGTTTTACTAGCTTGCTTCCTACTATTAGAAATGGACCTGTTTTCTTTGGTTGAGACCCTTCCTTCGCCAGTTTCAGTTCAGTTCAGTCCCTCAGTTTTGCCTGACATTTTTCGACCCCATGGACTCAAGAATGACAGGCCTCCCTATCCGTCACCAACTCCTGGAGTTTACTCAAACTTATGTCCATTGAGTTGGTGATGCTATCCAACCATCTCATCCTCTGTCGTCCCCTTCTCCTCTCACCTTCAATCTTCCCAGCATCAAGGTCTTTTCAAATAAGTCAGCTCTTCACATCAGGTGGCCAAAGTATTGGAGTTTCAGCTTCATCAGTCCTTCCATTGAACGCTCAGGACTGATCTCCTTTAGGATGGACTGGTTGGAACTCCTTGCAGTCCAAGGGACTCTCAAGAGTCTTCTCCAACACCACAGTTCGAAAGCGTCAATTCTTCGGCACTCAGCTTTCTTTATAGTCCAACTCTCACATCCATACATGACTACTGGAAAAACCATACCTTGACTAGATGGACCTTTGTTGGCAAAGTAATGTCTCTGCTTTTAATATGCTGTCTAGATTGGTCATAACTTTTCTTCCAAGCAGTAAACATCTTTTAATTTCATGGCTGCAGTCACCATCTGCAGTGATTGTGGAGCCCCCCCAAAATAAAGTCTGCTACTTTTCCCACTGTTTCCCCATCTATTTGCCATGAAGTGATGGGACCAGATGCCATTATCTTAGTTTTCTGAATGTTGCGCTTTAAGCCAACTTTTCACTCTCCTCTTTCACTTTCATCAAGAGGCTCTTTAATTCCTCTTCACTTTCTGCTATAAAGGTGGTATCATCTACATATCGGAGGTTATTGATATTTCTCCCAGCAATTTTGATTCCAGCTTGTGCTTCAATCAGCCCAGCATTTCTCATGATGTACTCAGCACAGAACTTAAATAAGCAGGGTGACAATATATAGCTTTGATGTACTCCTTTTCCTATTTGGAACCAGTTTGTTCCATGTCCAGTTCTAACTGTTGCTTCTTGACCTGCATACAGGTTTCCCACGAGGCAGGTAAGGTGGTCTGGTATTCCCATCTCTTTCAGAATTTTCCACAATTTATTGTGATCCACATAGTTAAAGGCTTTGGCCTTTATTCTGCCAATAAAGCAGAAACAGATGTTTTTCTGGAATTCTCTTACTTTTTCGATGATCCAACAGATGTTGGCAATTTGATCTCTGGTTCCTCTGCCTTTTCTAAAACCAGCTAGAACATCTGGAAGTTCACTGTTCACATATTGCTGAAGCCTGGCTTGGAGAATTTTGAGCATTACTTTACTAGCGTGTGAGATGAGTGCAATAGTTTGAGCATTCTTTGGCATTTCCTTTCTTAGGGATTGGAATGAAAACTGACCTTTTCCAGTCCTGTGGCCATTGCTGAGTTTTCCAAATTTGCTGACATATTGAGAGCAGCACTTTCATAGTATCATCTTTTAGGATTTGAAATAGCTCAACTGGAATTCCATCACCTCCATTAGCTTTGTTCGTAGTGATGCTTCCTTCCTAAGGCCCACTTGACTTAACATTCCAGGATGTCTAGCTCTAGGTTAGTGATCACACCATCGTGACTATCTGGGTGGTGAAGACCTTTTTTGTACAATTCTTCTGTTTTTCTTGTCACCTCTCTTTAATATCTTCTGCTTCTGTTGCTGCTACTAAGTCACTTAAGTCGTGCCTGACTCTCTGCGACCCCATAGATGGCAGCCCACCAGGCTCCCCTGTCCCTGGGTTTCTCCAGGCAGGAACACTGGAGTGGGTTGCCATTTCTTTCTCCAGTGCATAAAAGTGAAAAGTGAAAGTGAAGTCGCTCAGTCGTGTCGGACTCTTAGCGACCCCATGGACTGCAGCCTACAAGGCTCCTCCATCCATGGGATTTTCCAGGCAAGAGTACTGGAGTGGACTGCCATTACCTTCTTCGTCTGCTTCTGTTAGGTTCCTACCATTTCTGTCCTTTATTGAGCCCATATTTGCATGAAGTGTTCTCTTGGTATCTCTAACTTTCTTGAAGAGATCTCTAGTCTTTCCCATTCTACAAAATCAGCCCACGACTTTGGCTTCTTCAGTTCCTGCAAGACTGCGGTTAGCGCTTACTGCAGGTCGGGTACAAAGAAGGCAGCGCACACTTCCCAGTTTTCAGCCCGGTGCTAAGCTCGCGCTGTTTTCTGCCGAGAGTGAGGATGTGGACCGAATCGGCCCCGGGGTTTTGGTAACTCTCGCGCGAAAGCGCGTCGTTGCCTCGGTAACGGCGTCGCGGCCGCGAAAGATGGCCGGGAGAAATTTTAAGGTTAGCTTAGCTGGACTCTCCTGGGTAGCAGCTAGGTTTCGGCGTCCTGAGGACAGCAAAATTCATTGAATTTTGGTTCTGAAAGTGTCTGCCTCTTTTACAGAAACCGGGCGTTTCAGGGACTCTGCTCCCGCCACGCATTCAGCAACCTGCCACGGGTCGACGGGACCTCCTCGCTAAGGAGGAAGAATATAAGTAAGAACTTCGGCTGTTCAGCTTTTTCTTCTTTCACCTAAACGAGGCTGCTTACAAGTACTTTTCTTGATGACTGGATCTTTTGAGACCGTTCATTGTTCAGCATTTTCTTGTCAGCCCATTTACTTGCCTGTCTTTATCTTTTCTCTTTAACTTGAGCTGCATCCTCGTAGGTGTTGGAAGTGGGAGAAAATTTTACCCGAAGAAGTAAACCTGTTCGTCAGCAAGATGATACTGCTAGAAGTAGTTTGAATAGCGAGAATTGCCCGCGAATAGTTCAGTTTCTAGTTAAAGGAATTCCATTTAATTTCAAGTTCCTAGAGTTTACGTATGTAAATTTCTTTTAGGTTTGGTTTCTAAACTCGAAGCATGTGTCTCAGAGTATTTGGAATTTTCATTATCCACATTTAGTGGAGTTGGGAGGGTTTCCTTTCCTTACCTATTCTCAGGGTAATTACAGGTATCCTGACAACACGTGTTTTCACTCAAGGACCACTCCACTCTTCATCCCCCAGTTGTCATGCAGGTGTCAGTAATCTTGTTAATTTGATCTTGTCTCTCCCTTGCCTAAAACTTTGCAGTGGTTTCCAGTTGCACTTCAAAAGCTCTGTCACACTTCTGCTCCTACCCCTACCTCTTGTGTAATCTTGACCTCTTTCGTTTTTGTCTACCAGAGTGGCCTTTTTTGACTATGATAAGTAGCTTCCTATTATTCTTTTATTGTCTGATTAAACTTTCTTTGCTATTAGTGTAACTTGTTACAGTAAATTCATATGTTGGTTTACTTTGTGTCTTTTCTTTGCTGGACTGTGAGTTCCATGAGGTCAGAGACCATGTCTTTTACTTGGCCCTCATGTATCCTCTTACCAAAAAAATTATATTTTAAAAGTTTACTTTCTTTTTAATTAATTTAAAGTAATGTAATTTAACACTTGCAAAACATCCCAGCAATTCCTCAGATGGTTAAACGTAGTTACCAAATGATCTGTATGTAAAATGAAAGCATATTTAGAGTTAAAACTGAAGTGTACTGTATTAGATAAACTAGACATGTTAGCTTCCCATAGCATGTAGAAACATAATCATCTTCCACTGCTCGATAAAATGGGCCTGTTATTTCTAGTAACAGTGTACTTAATCAATGGATCTGTTGTTCATAAACAGTTCTGAGTCAGCTAAACCCAGAACGTTTGTTTTCATTACCATGCACCAGATAGCACTAAATACATGTATTAGGTTAATTCTTTTGGTTATTTCAAAGTATATTTTGCACCTGGCCCTTCATTAAGGCTAATGTTGTTTAATTACTAAGTGGTGTTTCTTTTGCAACCCCCATAGACTGTAGCCTTCCCAATTCCTCTGTCCATAGACTTTCCTAAACAAGGATACTGGAGTGGGTTGCCATTTCCTTCTCCAGGGAACCTTCCCAACCCAGGGGTGGAATCTGTGTCTTCTACGTTGCAGACAGATTCTTTACCACTAAACCACCTGGGAAGCCTCTTGTTAAGGCTATGGTCCTGCTCAAAGTCAGGTATCTATATTCTGCTTTAGCAAAAGTTTTGTGGTAAAGGCTCCTTGTTGTCACTTGTTCTATGTACTCTGAGGCATGCAATGCTGAGGTGTTTGAACAAAGTAGCTCCCAGGCACTGCCTGAAGTTTGTGGATCACTCAGCACTATGCATAAAGGTGAAATGTCTGGCCGTCTTTATAGGCAAGAATATGAGATCATAACACAGTATTTTGCCACATGTTTTCTTGGTGTTAAGCATATGGGGATTTTGTTTTAATTAACCAAACACAGTACTTCCCAGGGATCCCAATCTAGAATCTTTCACAATCAGCTCTTGACAAATAGTTGGAGGAAATAATCACTATATGAGATAGTAAACCAAGGAATATGCTGATCACTCAAATCAATAGATATTCCAAGCTATGTGCCTGTATCATAAAACGAGAAAGCTAAATAGTAAGATTATCTGGCATCAGTTTTAATTAACCTTGATAGCTTGCAGGGCAAGCCTTCCCCCAAACTTCTTGCCACTAAATGCCAAACTGAACATATAGATTAATTTCCAGAGAACTGATATATTTATGTTATTGAATTTTCCCTTCCATGGATATGATATATCTCTGTTTTACATGGAGGGCTTTTTGATGTCCATTAATAATGTTTTCTCATATTACTACATGAAGTCTTAAATATTTTTTTCAAAGTACTTTATAGTTTTGTTGTTATAATGAACGGCTTTTTTCTACTACATTTTCTAATTGGTTGTGTGTATAGAAACGTTACTGATTTTTTTGTATATTGATCCTACACCTACATTTGTCGAGACTGTCAGCACTGCTGAACTCTCTTATTTTGCAGAGTCCTTTGAGCTTTTTGTAAAGATGGTTATATCATATGCAAATTGTGATAGTTTTGTTCCTTTACAATTTCTTCTGCATCTTTTTTCTTGATCTGATTAGAACTTCCAGTGTAATATGGAATAGAAAAAGTGGTGGGAAGCATTATTATCTTAGTTATGATTTTCATTAGTCTGCATTTAATAATTTATCACTACATTTGAGATTTGCTGTAGAATTTTTTTGAACTTTTTATTTTATACTGGAGTATAGCTAATTAACAATGTTGTAATAGTTTCAGGTGGACAGCTGCTGCTGCTAAGTCGCTTCAGTCGTGTCCAACTCTTAGGGACCCCATGGACTGCAGCCTACCAGGCTCCTCCGTACATGAGATTTTCCAGGCGAGAGTACTGGAGTGGGGTGCCACTGCCTTCTCTGCAGGTGGACAGCAGTGTCAGCCATGTCGGCTTTGTGCTGTATGTGCTGTTCTCAGTTGGGTCCCAACTCTTTGGGATCTTATGGACTGTAATCCGTCAGGCTCCTCTGTCCATGGAATTTTCCAGGCAAGAATACTGGAGCAGTTTTTTTTTTCCCCCAGTAGCCTCCTTACTGTTCTCCATAATGTAGGAGAATTCCCTTCTCTCCACACTCTCCAGTATTTGTTGTTTGTGGATTTTTTTGATGATAGCCATTCTGACCTGTATAAGGTGATTTCTCATTGTAGTTTTGATTTGCGTTTCTCTAATAACTAGTGATGTTGAACGTCTTTCCATGTGTTTATTAGCCATCTGTATGTCCTACCATATGGCTCTACAATCCCACTCTTGTGCATATATCTGGAAAAAATACCCGGAAGGATACACGTACCACAATGTTCATTACAGCACTGTTTACAATAGCCAAGACATGGAAGCAATCTAAATGTCCATCAGCAGAGGAATGGTTAAAGGTGTGGTACATAGATACAGTGGAATATTACTTGGCCATTAAAAAGAATGAAATAATGCCATTTGCAGCAAAATGGATGAGTGTCATATTGAGTGAAGTAAGTCAGACAGAGAAGGAGAAATATTGTATGATATCCTTTATGTATAGAATCTAAAAAGAAATGATACAGTGCACTTACTTACAAAACAGAAAAACTCACAGACTTAAAAATGAATTTATGGTTGCCAGGGGAAAGGGATAGTTTAAGGGAGTCTGGGAAGATCATGTACACACAGCTATATTTAAAATGGATAACCAACGTGGAACTCTGCCCAGTGTTATGTGCCAGCCTGGATGGGAGGGGGATTTGAGGGAGAATGAATACATATATATATTATGGCTGAGTCCCTTCACTGTTCACCTGAAACTACCACAATATTGTTAATTGGCTATCCTCTAATACAAATTAAAAATTTAAAGTTTGAAAATAAATATAGAAAAAAAAACAACCAGAGTACTGGAGTGGGTTGCCATTTCCTCCTCCAGAGGATCTTCCTGACCCAGAGACTGAACCCATATCTTGGGTCTCCTGCATTGTCAGGCAGATGCTTTGCTACTGTGCCACCTGGGAAGCCCCCACCACACAATGTCAGTGGACAGCAAAGGGACTCTGCCATTTATGGACATGTATCCATTCTCCCCCAAACTCCCCTTCCATCCAGAGTGCCACATAACATTGAATAGAGTTTCTTCTGCTGTACAGTAGATCCTTGTTTGTTATCCATGTTTTGAAACTTTAATTTTTTAATTGTTGGAAAATTGCTTTATAATTTTGCACTGGTTTCTGCTGTTCAACAATGTGAATCAGTCATAATTATATATATATATATATCATCCCGCCTTGGCCTCCCTCCCGTCCCCACACCCCACCCCTCTAGGTCATCATAGAGCACCAGGCTGGGCTCCCTATGTTATTTAGCAACTTCTTTGCTAACTATTTTAGTGTATGATAGTGTATATATGTCAATGCTTTCTCAATTTGTCCCATCCTAACCTTCCTCTTCTGTGTCCACAAGTCCATTCTCTGCTAGATTTATCAGTGTTGTTTTTCTAGATTCCATGTATATGTATTAATATATGATGCTTGTTTTTCTCTTCCTGACTTATTTCACTCTGCATAAGAGGCTCCAGGTTAATGCACCTCACTACAACTGTCTCAGATTCGTTCCTTTTTATGGCTGAGTAATATTACATTATATAAATGTACCACAACTTCCTAATCCATTTATCTGTCGATGGACATCTAGGTTGCTTTCATGCCCTGGCTATTGTAAACATTGCTGCAATGATCATTGGCGTACATGTGTCTTGTTTTTTTTTTTTTTCTTTCTTTCTTTATTTGTTTACTTTACAATATTGTATTGGTTTTACCATACACTGACATGAATCTGCCATGGGTGTACATGTGTTCCAGAACCCCCCTCCCAACTCCCTCCCCATCCCTTCCCTCTGGGTCATCCCAGTGCACCAGCCCCGAGCACCCTGTATCATGCATCGAACCTGGACTGGCGATTTGTTTCACATGTGATAATTTACATGTCTTTTAGAATTGTGGTTTTCTTAGGATGTATGTCCAGTAGTGGGATTACTGGGTCATGAGGTTTATTCCTAGTTTCTTTTAATCACCATACTATTTCCAATAACTAGATTTATTCCTAGCTAGTTTTTAAGGAATCTCCATACTGTATTCCATAATAGCTGTATCAGTTTACATTCCCATCATGCTATAGAGTTTTGGGTAAATATTTTTTTATCAAGCTTAAGGACAGTTTCCATTAATTTTTTATTTTTTAATCTAGGATGTGAAGTGAAGTGAAAGTCGCTCAGTCGTGTCCAACTCTGCGATCCCTTGGACCATACAGTCCATGGACTTCTCCAGGCCAGAATACTGGAGTGGGTAGCCTTTCCCTTCTCTAGAGGATCTTCTCAACCCAGGGATCAAACCTGTTTTCTTGCATTGACAATATTATCTCCTTAATTTGTATTTTGAATGAATGTTAAATTTTAACAAATTCCCCCCTCCCCCCAACTTATGTAGGTGATGAAAATTTTTTCACCCTTTCATTTAATGTTTTAACATACTGAACTACGAAGACAGGTTTATTGTTTTCTTTGAAAGCCCCCTGGGTTAGATTGCTTTAATTTTATGTAGATTTTTTATTTCATCTATAAACAAAGTGAAATTGGTCCTACATTTTTTTCTAGTTCTTTGCCTTTCTGATTTTGATATCATTATTATCCTTATTATTATATCATTATTATCATAAAATAACTGAATAGCTTTCCTTTTTTGTTTTATTCTCTTGTTGGAAGCTTCTTATAATCAGAGACCATCTGCCCTATGATTAAAACTGTGAAAATGAGTCTAGTGTGAGGTGTTTTTTTGTTGTTGTTTGTCTGTGAATTGTTTATTTAATAATTATTGCTTCCAGAATAAATTTTGGTTATTTGCTAGTTTTCTAGAAAGCTGTCCACTTCATGTATGTGTGTTAACATACATTTATTCTAGTTATGCTCTTATATTTTAAGTCTTGACTATATCTGTAACCTAACACATATCTTCTTTTGGGACCTTTTCTGTCAGTCTTACTGGGAAGTGTATATGTTTTATTGAACTTTTCAGAGAATTAACTTTTGGTTTTATTGGTAATTTGTGTGATTTAAAATTTTTTTCATTAGCCTTATCTTTGTAGTTTCTTTTTCTTCCACTTGTGGATTTAGTTTTTCTTTTTTTAGTTTAGTTTTCTAATTTTTTAATACATTTAATTTTTGCATTTAAATTTAATACATTTAATATTTCTCTGCAACCATAGCTAATCTGTATTTCAAGATCTGTTTTGATATTTCTTTCTTATTTAGTTTTGAATATTTTATGATTTTCATAGTGTTTATTTTAGGAGTGTGTTTTTGTAATTTCCAAGCATCTGTTTGTTTGCTTATTTTTGTTATTTTAAATTTTATTTTTAATTGTACTATGGTCAGAGAATGTATGTATGATTGATTTTCAAAAGCATTTTGAAGCTTAGTTGTGACCAGGTATGTGGTAAATTTTTGTAAATATTCAGTGTATTCTTTGATAGAAAGTGTTTACTATTTGTTGACTAATAACTTAGATCAAGCTAATTACTTTTGCTACCCGTAATAGCAGTATCCTTATTTTTTTTCTCCAGTAGCTATATTGGTTTCTATTAGAGATGTACTAAAATCAAGTAAAATTATAACTTAAAAATTTCTCCTTATAATTGTGTCCATTTTTGTGTGGTGTCTATATCATTTTATTTAAAACCTCTTGAATAATTCCTTTCATTATTTGTAGTGTCTTTACATCTTTTTCATTCTTTTGTTTTCAAATTTTGTATGTCATTTAGCTTTATTAAGAGCATTTCTTTTATACTCTCTTGATAATTTCTGCCTTCTAATAAGTGAATTTATAGTATTTTGTTTGTTGATTTCAAGTTGTTTTGGTCATCTTATTTTTTGTTTTCTATTTATGCTTTTCTTTGGTTCTTTTCTGTCATTTGAATGAGTTTTCATTATATCTTTATTTTCCCTTTATTGTTTTTGGAAAGACCTCAGAATAGTTTAACTTGGTTTCCCTTGTTTACAAATTAAACACTTATTTCCCTTTTGCTTTGAATACCCATACCTGTTATTTTCATATTCTGTACTAATTTAGATTTGTCACATTTTTTATCATTTCTTTGCATCATGATTCCTTTTTTTTCCCTAAATTCAGTTTCCTGTTTTCTGAAGCATAGAGCATTCATTACTTTTCTGTGTGAAAATCTGAGTCTTAAATTCACCAATCTTACCTGAGAATTTTACTTTGCATTTATTCTTCAAAGATAGTTTAGCTGAATATAGAACTTGAAATGGCTAGTCCCTGCATCCTACCTCCTGACAGCTCATTAAGAGTACCGTTTGGTTGTCCAAAGGTACCATTTTAATCTAGAGATATTGGTAAGTCATCTGCTGTCAGCTTCTAAGATTATCATGCTGGTAGACTATTTTTCTCTCTTTTTTTTAAATGTTTGGTTTGTAATTTAAAGAACATTTTCCTTGTCTTTGAAGTTAGGAAGTTTTACTCAATGTGTACAGGTGTGGATTTGTTTTTTTGATTCTGCCTAGGATCCCTGTATTTATTCATTTCTGGAAAATTCTCAGCATTATTTCTTTTTATAAAAAGTAGTGTCTTTTGTTTTATGTCTCTTGCTGTATTCTTCAGGTTTCAAATAATTTTTGTTTTTCTTTTTGTTTTATTGAGGTATACTTGATTTACAGTATTACACTAGTTTAGGTGTATAGCATAGTGATTCAAAACTTTTATGGATTTATTCCATTTAAAATTATTGTCAAATAACAGCTGTATTTCCTGTGTTGTACAGTATATCTTTGTGCATGTGTACTAAGTCATATCTGACTCTGTGCGACCCTATGGGGTAGCCTGCTGGGCTCCTCTGTCCATGGGATTCTCCAGTCAGGAATACTGGAGTGGGTTGCTGTGCCCTCCTCCAGGGGATCTTCCTCACCTAGGGATCGAACCTGTGTCTCTTAACGTCGTCTCCTGCATTGGCTGGTGGGTTCTTTACCACTAGCTCCATCTGAGAAGCCCATATATTCTTTTATCTTATTTATTTTATACATAGTAGTTTGTAGATCTTAATCCTTTACCACTATCATACTCCTTTCTTCTTCCCTTTTCCCATTGGTAACCATTAGTTTGTTCTCTATGTATGTGGGTCTGTTTCTATTCTGTTCTATTCATTCATTTGCTCTATTTTTTAGATTTACACATAAATGATAACACACAGTATTTGTCTTTCTCTGTCTGACATGTTTCACTAACCAGAATACCCTCCAGGTCCATTCATGTTGCAAATGGCAAAATTTCATTTTTTTTCATAACTGAACTGTATATCATTGTGTGTATGTTTGTATTTTTATGCCACATCTTCTTTATCCATTCATCTGTTGATGAACATGTAGGTTGTTTCCATATCTTGGTTCTTGTAAATGCTGCTATGAACATTGAGGTGCATATATTTTTTTCAAAGTAGTGCTTTCATTTTTGTTGGATATATATGCAAGAGTAGAATTACTGGGTCATATGGTAGTTATATCTTCAATTTTTTGAGAAACTGCCATACTGTTTTCCACAGTGGCTGCACCAATTTACATTCCCACCAGTAGTGTAGGACGGTTCCCTTTTCTCCACATTCTTGCTAACATTTGTTATTTGTGGTCTTTTTGATAGTAGCCATTCTGACAGGTATGAGATCATATTATAGTTTAACTTTACATTTCTCTGATGATTAACTGTGTTGTGCTTTACATGTGCACATTGGCCATCTGTATTCTTCTTTGGGAAAATGCCTTTTCAGGTTTTCTTCCCATTTTTTAACCAGATTGTTTGTTTTGTTTTTCTAGTGTTGAGTAGTATTAGCTATTTATATGTTTTGAATATTAACCCTTGTTAGTCATATCATTTGCAAATATTTTCTTCCACTCAGTAGATGTCTTTTCATTTTGTCAGTGGTTTCCTTTCCTTTTTTTTTCCCTTTCAAGTTTAATTAGGTCCTGTGTATGTATGTATGTGTTTTATTTTCTTAGGAGACAGATCCAAAAAATATTGCAGTGATTTATGTCAAAGAATATTCTACCTGTTTTCTTCTCAGGTTTTATGGTTTGTGATCTTACATTTAGTTTTGAGTTTATTTTTGTATATGGTGTGAAAAAAGTTCTTATTTTATTCTTTCAAATGTAGTAGCCAGTCTTCCCAGGATGACTTATTGAAAGACTGTCTTCATCACTGTATTTTTTTGTCTGCTTTGTCACAGTTACCCATATAAGTGTAGGTTTGTTTCTGGACTCACCATTCTGCTGCATCGATCTATGTGTCTGTTTTTGTTCCAGTACCATACTGTTTCCCCTGCTATAGCTTTGTAGTATAATGATCTATGATCAAACCAAGAAGAATAATAACAATTCTACTAAACATTTAGAAAATAGTTAATGCCTATCCTTCTAAAACAATTTCAAAAAGTTGCAGAGTGAGGAACACTTCTGAACTCACTGAATGACACCAGCATCACCTTGATACTAAAACTATACAAAGATGTTACAGAAAAGAAAATTCTAGGCCAATAGCAGTGATGAACATCAATGTAAACATCCTCAATAAAATATTAGCAAACTGAATCCAGTAATATATTAAAAGGATCATACACTGTGATTAAGTGAGAGTTATCCTGGGGTTCAAGGATGGTTCAATATCTGGTAATCTATCAATGTGATACACACATTAACAAAAGAAGAATAAAAATCATATGATCATCTGAATAGATCATGTGATCAAATGCAAAAAAAGCATTTGACAAAAACTCAACATCCATTTATGGTAAAAACTCTCCTCTCTTCAGTGTGTAGAGGGAATTTATTTCAACATAATGAAGTCCATATATAAGCTCATGGGCTTCCCAGGTAGCTCAAATGGTAAAGAATCTGTGTGCAGTACAGGAGACCCAGGTTCAATCCCTAGGTTGGGAAGATCCTCTGGAGAAAGGTGTGGCAACCCACTCCACTATTCTTGCTTGGAGACTTCCGTGGACGAGGAGCCTGGCAGGCTACAATCCATGGGGTTGCAAAGAGTCGGACACCACTGAGTGACTAACACACATGTATAAGCTCACAGCTAACATAGTACTTGGTGGTGAAAAGCTAAAAGCATTTTGCCTAAGATCAGGATGCTTACTCTTACCACTTTTATTCAGCATGATGTTGAAAGTCCTAGCCATGGCAATCAGAGAAGGAAAAAAGGGAATCTAATGGGAAAGGAAGAAGTAAAACTGTCATTGTTTGCTGACAGGATACTATACATAGAAAATCCTAATGATGCCACGAGAAAGCTAGTACAGCTAGCTCATCAGTGAATTCAGTAGAGTTGCAGAATAGAAAATTAATACTCATTTCCCTGGTGGCTCAGTTGGTAAAAGAATCCACCTGCAATTCAAGAGACTGCCTGCAATGCAGGAGACCCAGGTTTGGTCCTTGGGTCGAGAAGATTCCCTGGAGAAATGGCAACTCACAATAGTATCCTTGCCTGGAAAATCCCATGGATATAGGAACCTGGTGGGCACAGATCATGTGGTCATCAGAGTCAGACATGACTTAGCAACTAAACTACCAACCACCACTATACACTAAAAGCAATCTATCAGAAATAGAAATTAAGGAAAGAATCCCATTTATAATTGCATCAAAATAATAAAATACTTAGGAATAAATCTAAGGAGGTAAAAGATCTGTACTCAGAAAACTGTAAGACACTGATGAAAGAAATTCAAGACAACACAAAGAGGGTGAAAGATATATTGTATTCATAGATTGGTAGAATTAATATTGTTAAAATGACCGTAGTACTGAAGCCGGTCTATGGGTTGATTGCAGTCCTATCAAAATACCAATGGGATTTCTTTTTTTTTTTTTTTAACAGAACTAGAACAAATAACTTTAAAATCTGTGTGGGTACACAAGAGACCCCTAATAGCTAGGACAATCCAGAGAAAGAACAGAGCTGGATGTATCACACTTCCTTAGATTATACTCAGCATATCTCTTTAAATTTTGGCATTTCCTCCTTTTCTGGGATTTTCTTCTGCAATGTCTGTTAGGTTTCTATAATCTATCTTTCTTTTGTAGTCTGTCTTGAATAGATGTTAAACTCTCTCTTGCATTTTTATCTTTTTGTTTCTCTGTACCTTTTTGTTGGTAATTTTCTCATATCTGTCTTCTAATTCATTCATTCCCTCTTCATTCTATTGTTCAACTTATCCATTGCATTTGAGTTTTATTTACATTTACTGTATTTTCATTATGTAATTTCTGTTTGGTTGTTTTCCAAATTCAGTATTTTTTTGAATATATGTTTACAGTGCTTGGTTCTTGCCTAAAAGTTTCTATCCTTTTTTTTCTTTCTTATTGAAAAGTGCTATTTAAAATTCTTTCTTAGGTTGTTTTATTATCTCCAGGTCTTTTGGTGCAAATTTTATTTCTATCTGTTGATTGTCCATCCTGGAAACTGATTTCCTAATGCAATTTATTATCTTTGTGAAGGCATCTTTAGTAGAATTTGCTTTCTGAGAGAGTTGCATGTGTTCTAGATGACTAAATATTCCTAAGGGTGGTTTTGCATTTCAGTTTATTAGCTTATCAGTTTTCACTGGTTCTGAGCCAACTTTCTATATTAAAGTTTTGGCCTAGTGTCCCTATACCATCTGGGTCAGATGAGCTTGGAATACACTTCTGTGTGCTCTAATTACGCATGGGAGAATCTTTTCCACACGTGGCTTTAGTTTCATTTCTGTTCACCTAAGGTTATGGGCAGTGTTTTTGTTCTGTGGTTCACAGGTGTAGCCCTTTATGACTCCCTCATGTGCATTGGTTTCTAGCTGTTAAGCTGTTTTGGCTTCTGTTCCTGTTTACTGCTCTCACTCTGAGTTGCTGCTATATTTTTAGTGCCAGGGTGTTTTATTTGCCTGAGTTTAAGTTCAGCAACATTTCCTTTATTACAGTTTATCCAGGATTTCTGTGGGTTTTGGAGCAGAAGAGTAGTCTTTTGAGTTACCTCAGTCTACTATGTTGACCAGAAACCTCTCATGGTTCTTATTAGGGCAGTGTGAAAATCAGGTAAAGGCATCTTGAGTACAACTTTAAGACTGCATTAGATATTATTTCTTTTGATTAATTCATCCTAGGGTGTGAAAATACTTCTTGAAACATCAGACTGTTTTAAGAAGGAATATGATACTGCTTTTTTTCTGTCTGGGAGTGGGGATAATCACTGGTGGGCATTACCTCTGAATTACATATCTAAAAAACAGAAGATATCTCATTTTAAAAGTTGTTTTGCATATTTTCTTCATAAAACTTCAGAAGAGCCTACATCATCTAGAAATGTGACCTATGAATGGAACTGAGAAGTTACATGCTTTTGAAGATGTTTATTATAATGTTAACCTTTAAAACTGAGAAGGGAACTTGAACTAACAAGAGGAATAGTTCAGCACACTATGTTAAATTCAACTCTTCAGCATATTTTATAGTCAAGGCATTAATTTTAACTTATATACAGGTAAATATATTTCATCTATATTGTTATGGGGGAACAGTACCATATTGTATACGTGCTTACAGATGAAAATTAGAAGGGAATACTAAAAATCATCTGATGACGGTGGTAGGATTATGGGCAATTTTTCCTTTCAAAACAGTTCCTTCAATGGCATTGGTATTCTTACAGTCTTAATGGGATCAAATAGTATTCCTGTTCTTTGCTAGATTCCAAATAGATGGAAGAAAGAGAAATGGCAGGTATAGGTCAAAAGAATTGCCTGTACTTCTGACGAAGCTTATACTGAAGTATATAACTAAGTGAGCCCCCTCAGGATCCCAAGAACATGAAGAGTGAAACTGAGTTGAACCTATCCAGTTTATTCTTTCCAAATAAATCATTCTACTTGAAGTAAGGGCAATGTTAGTTGCACTTGTAATGAAATATTTTTACTAATATATGGAGAGGCTAATAATATTTACACCACTTGAATTTCCATGACAAAGAAGAAGGAATCATGGGGATTTGGAAATAAACTTTCTAATAGTTATGTTAATTTTTAAGTAAAAATGTCATGTGTATGTTTTGGCATTTGTTGACTTAAGTGTAGTTATTGAAATTCACTTTCTTTAGCTTTGTGTTACAGTCTTCAGCATATCACAGCTATTCAATTGTTTTCTGCTTTTAGACGTTTAAATGCAGAATTAGAGGCAAAAACAGCTGATCTGGTTCGACAAGCTGAGGAAGTAATAGTAAGTAAATGTACAATTATTAGTATTTCCATGTCAGTGCTAGCTTTTTAGCTTTTTAATTTGATGTATAGCATACATACAAAAAAGTGCCCAAAGCATAAATTTTCAATTCAGTGAATTATAAGTTGCCTCAGTCTTGTTTGACTCTGTGTGACCCCATAGACAGCAGCCTACCAGGCTCCTCTGTCCTCAGGATTCCCCAGGCAAAAGTACTGGAGTGGGTTGCCATTTCCTTCTCCCAATGCATAAAAGTGAAAAGTAAAGTGAAGTCGCTCAGCTGTGTCCGACTCTCCGCAACCCCATGGACTGCAGCCTACTAGGCTCCTCCGTCCATGGGATTTTCCAGGCAAGAGTACCGGAGTGGGGTGCCATTGCCTTCTCCAATATATATGCATAGGTATGTGTATATACGCATGTATATGTTTTTGAGAAGCATACGTTTTCTAAAAGCTACTGAAAAAGTGTTTTCCGTTTTGATATTCCAATCATCTAATTAATAGGTACAGTAATATTTAATAATATTTCCTACTGTTTTAAGATTAATGTTTGTGAGTAGCCGTATTGAATTAGTACTAGTAATTCAGTAAGGATATGGTTTCTGGACAGAAGTTGAATAAAGGATAACGATTATCACTAATGCTCAGATGGTAATCTGTTTCTTAAACTCTGCAGTTAGATGTAACTCGAATTCTTAGGGCTAGTCCATAATCAGATTTATAGTCAGGAAAATGTGGTGAGGCTATATTACTAGACAATAAAAGGATATTTGCCCCATTCTGACTACCAAATTGGTTATTCCTTCTTTAAATGTCCCTCCCAAGCATCAGCATCCCCATTATTAACGATAGGATATAGTAGTAGTCCTTAGAGCTGCTTTCAAACTTGTTTCATTTTTGTTTTAATTCAGTTATAATTCTCTTTCATTTAAACCTCATCCCCACCTCCCTTTAAAGTTGATGGGGTCACTGAAGAATAGGTAATATTTTAATGCCTTAGACAGAATCATCATTATTTGTTAGTATAGGAACATAACAATTCAGGTAATAGATGTAGATAATGGTTACAGATTTGTTAGTTGCATTTGTAGTTAAATATTTTATTAAAAAATAAATACTTTATTACATCTTTTGTTTGTGTCTATTCTGAAGAGCAGAAAAATAATTTGAACAAAGAAACCCCACATTATAGTAGAATGAGGGATTCATTATGTATTCTGATCATATCCATCAGTCCTCTAATGGATATAACGCTTACCATGTTGAATTTTTGTTTTCTTACTTTCATGCTGATACATCATCTTCAAAAGCTTTCACTCTTATTGCTTCATTTTTAGCACTTTAATTTCTGTGTGGTCATCGTAACATTGAAGTTTGTCTGATTTGAAACAAGTTTTTCTATCCATTAAATGGATTTATGTTTTCACTTGTTGTAAACCTCACTTATTTTGCATGTTACACAAGATGGAAGCTCTAATATAGTTGGGAAGAAGTCAGCTAAGATCATTTAGAGGCATTAACATTCTTACAATTTTCCCTTAGAGTGACTTTCCTAAACAAGAATGAATGAAAGGTGAAGCTACATTGTTACAGACCTTATTTTGATACCATAACTTTTAGAATTCTTTGTTTTGATTTTATAGAAATTGTGGACAATTCTGAAATGATTAATGATCAGAAACACACTTGAATATATCCTAGTTTTGTGAGGTTTTTTTCTTTATGACTTACCTTTGTTTTATTTAGAGAGATCAGCAAGAAGTACGATCTAAGTCTGTTTCAGCACAAATTAAATCATGTGAAGACAAAGATGATTACAGTTTTAGGTAAGTGACTTATATTCTCAGACATTTTAAAAATGTTTTTTTACTGGGTAAATGCTTTAAGATTTTTTTTTAATTGAGGTATAATTGACATACAATGTTATATTGGTTTTAGGTATACAGCATGATTCAATGTTTATGTATTGTTAAATGATCACCACAATGAGTCTACTTAATATCTATTACTGTACATAATTACAGAATCTTTTTTCCTTGTGATGAGAACCTTTTTAAAATATATATAAATTTTTCTGAAGTATAGTTGATTTACAATGTTTCAAGTGCACAGCAAGATGATTCAGTTATACACATATACATATTATTTTTGAAATTATTGTCCATCATAAGTTATCACAGGATATTGACTATAGTTCCCTCTGCTATACAGTAAACCTTTGTTGCTTGTTGCGTATCTGTTTTTTAATTAGAAATCTAGCATTCTATTCAACTAAGTTAAACAAATGGAATCAAAATGTCATAATATTTTTAGTTAGGCAAAAATTCATAAATTTTCCAAAATATATATATTATACATATTTATATATATGGATACAAAAGCTTTTTTACTACACTTGATATCATGAGAAATAACATCAAAACAAAAAAGATGGAGAGATTGGAAAACATAAACTAAATGAAATGGGAACACTGAATATGAAATAGAAAAAGTGAAACAAACTAGATAAAAGTAAAAGATCATCATATAGTCCAGTTGTTTTTAAACATGACTACTCATTAGAAACATACCTGGAGCTCTGGAGAAAAAAGGCATTTTTTTTTTTTCAAAAAGTTTCAAGATTATTCTGAAATGCATCTGGATTTTATAAAGTGATTACAGGTTTTTCTGTTAGATCCTAGTTTTGGTGATACAGAGTCCTATTATTTTTTGGTTGACCAATCATGATACAGTGGTACTAAATGAGTAATAGTTACAGAATCACAATGATAAAATACATTTGTCAGCTTTTACAATCAATGGCCAGACAAAAAATAAAAGATAATTACAATTGCAAGCCATAATGGGAACATGATTAACTTAACAGTATAAAATAATTAAATACAACTTGGTGGGGGTGGGGCGGTGTTTGTCAAGCAGACTAATGTGGTAAGTGGAAGTGCATACATGCATGTTCTCATCCACCCAGGTCTGTGTCTTTTGATTGATGCATTTAATCCACTTACATTTAAGGTAATGATTGATATGTATGATCCTGTTACTGTTTTCTTAATTGCTTTGGGTTTATTTTCTATAGGTGTTTTCCTTCTCTTGTGTTTCCTGCCTAGAGAAGTTCCTTGAGCATCTGTGGTAAAGCTGGTTTGGTGGTGCTGATTTCTTTTCACTTTTGCTTGTCTGGAAAGCTTTTGATTTCTTTGTCAGATCTGAAGAAGAGTCTTGCTGGGTAGAGTATTCTTCGTTGTAGCTTCTTCCCTTTCATCACTTTAAACATACCATGTCCTTCCCTTCTGGCTTGCAGAGTTTCTGTTGAGAAATCAGCTGATAGCCTGATGGGAGTTTCCTTGTATGTTATTTGTTGTTTTTCTGTTGTTGCTTTTAATATTTTATCTTTGTCTTTAATTTTTGTCAGTTTGATTACGATGTGTCTCAGTGTGTTCCTCCTTGGGTTTAACCTGTCTGGGACTCACTGTGCTTCCTGGACTTGGTTGGCTATTTCCTTTCCCATATTAAGGCAAGTTTTCAGCTATTATCTGTTCAAATATTTTCTCATGTCCTTTTTCTCTTTCTTCTTCTGGGACCCCTGTAATGAGAATGTTGGTGCATTTAGTGTTGTCCCAGAGGTCTCTTAGGATGTCTTCATTTCTTTTCATTCTTTTTTCTATATTCTGTTCTGTGGCAATGATTTCTACCATTATGTCCTCCGGCTCATTTATCCGTTCTGCCTCAGTTACTCTGCTATGTATTCCTTCTAGTGTATTATTCATCTCTGTTTGTTCTTTAGTTCTTTTAGGTCTTTGGTAAACATTTCTTGCATATTCTCAATCTTTGCCTTCATTCTTTTCCCAAGATCTTGGATCATCTTCACTATTATTAGAGTATTTTTTCTGGAAGTTGCCTATCTCCACTTCATTTAATTTTGGGCTAGAGGGGTTTATCTTGTCCCTTCATCTGGGACATAACTTTCTGCTTTTTCATTATGATTAACTTTCTGTAATATGGTTTTTGTTTTAGCTGCTGTGAGAGTGTGCTTCTTCTTGCTTCTGTCTGCCCGCTGATGGGTGAGGCTAAGAGGCTTGTATAAGCTTCCTGATGGGAGGGACTGGCAATGGGAAAAACTGGGTCTTGCTCTGGTGGGCAGGGCCTTGCTCAGTAAAGCCTTAATGCACTTATCTGCTGATGGGTGGGGTTGCCTCCCTCCCTGGTAGTTGTTTGGCCTGACCCAGCCGTGGGGTCTATGGCTCTATAGTTGGGTTAATGGTGAATTCCAAGAGGGTTTATGCCAAGGGGCACCTTCCAGTGCCCCACCCTGTGATGAGCCACTGCCGACCCACGCCTTCACAGGAGGCCCTCCAACACTAGCAGATAGTTTTGGTTCAGTCTCCTGTGGGGTCACTGTTCCTCTCCTCTGGGTCTTTGTGCATGTAAAATTTTGTTTGTGCCCTCCAAGACTGGAATCTCTGTTTCTCTCAGTCCTAAAGTTCTATAATCAAAACCTGCTGGCCCTCACAGCAGGTTTCCTGGGGATTCCCAGTCCCTTTGTTGGATCCGCAGGCTGAGAAGCCTAATGTGGGGTTCAGAACCTTGACACCAATGTGAGAACTTCTTTGGTATTATTGTTCTCAGGTCTATGTGTCACCCACCTAGCAGGTATAGGATTTGGGTTTATTGGGATTGCACCCCTCCTTCTGTCTCACTGTGGCTTCTTCTTTGTCTTTGGACATAGGGTATCTTTTTTTTATTTTGGTGAGTTCCAGCATGCTCTTGTCGGTGGTTGCTGAACAGATAGCTACAATTTTGGTGCTCTTCCAGGAGGAGATGAATGCATGTGCTTCTGCACAGCCATCTTGAACTATTCTTCTGTGATGAGAACCTTTAAGATCTACCTTTTATTTTTAGCAGCATTCAAGTACGCAATACAGTATTATTAAGTATAGTCTCCATGCTGAACATTACGTCCTGTGACTCATTTATTTTATAATTGGTAGCTTGTACCCTTTGACCCCTTTGACCCATTTCACCTACTCCCAGATTCTATATATAAGTGAGATGACTTTGTAGTTGTCTTTTTCTGACTTATTTCACTTAGTATAATGCCTTCGAGTCCATTCATGTTGTCACAGATTGCAAGATTTCATTCTCTTTTATGGCCAAATAATATTTATATATATATTTATAGAATATTTTAGTATATGCATATATATAATATTAGAGAACATGAACATTTCCTTTGCTTGTTCATCCCTTGATGGACATTTAGGTTGTTTCCATATCTAGGCTATTGCAAATACTGTTGCAATGAACATGGAGGTGTATATATGTAAAAAATATATATATATATATATATATATATATATAGTGTTTTTATTTTCTTTGCATAAATACCCAGAAGTGAGATTGCTGGGTCGTATGATAGTTCTGTGTTTAATTTTTGAGGAACTGTTATATTGTTTTCCAAAGTGAGTGTACCAAATTATGTTCCTGACAACAGTATACAAGGTTTCCCTTTTCTCCACAGTCTTGCCAGCATTTGTTATCTCTTGTCTTCTTGATAATAGCTATTTTTAAAGGTATAAGTTGGTATCTTACTGAAGTTTTGATTTATATTTTGCTGACGATTAGTGATGTTGAGTATCTTTGCATGCGTCTGTTGGCAGTCTATATGTCTTCTTTAGAAACTGTCTATTCACATCTTCTGCCCATTTTCAAATCAGTTTGTTGGGTTGTTTTAAGTTTAATGAGGTTTTAAAAATGTATTTTTGATAGTAGCCATTTGCCAGATACATGATTTGCAAATAATTCATTTTGTTTATGGTTTTTTTTTAAAATTTTGCTGTTCAGAAGCTTTTCAATTTGATACAGTCCCATGGGTGTATTTTTGCTTTTGTTGCCTTTGCATTTGGTGTCATATCCAAAAAATAATCACTAAGACAAGTCTCTAGGAGCTAACCACCTATATTTTTCTTCTAGGAGTTTTATGGTTTCAGGTTTTCCATTCAAATGTTTAATCCATTTGAGTTTATTTTTTGTGTATGTTGTAAGATAGTGGTCCATTTTTATTTTTTTATATGTGACTGTCCATTTTTCCTGACACTATTTATTGAAGAAACTACTATTTTCTCATTGTATGCCCTTGGCGCTTTTGTTATAAATTGGTTGAGCAAGTTCATTTCTGGGCTCTGCAGTCTGTTCCATTGATCTATGTATCTGTTTTTATGCAAATACCATACTGTTTGATTACTGTAGCTTTATATAATAGCTTGAAATCTGGAATAACACCTTTTTTACTGGATAGTGTATGTGGATCTGTTTATTATATAATATCTTTTTGTATGTAAGTATTGGAAATCTATAATTTGAAGAATAATGTAAGTTAATAAAAATACTAATAATTGGGGGCTTATACCAGTCAGACACAAATGTAAATCTTTTATCTATTTTATTTCATTTAGTTCTCAAAGTGTTATTTTGAAATCAGTGTTACTATCCTCATTTTAAAAATGAGGAAACTGCAAAACAAATAAAATAAATGAGAAAACTGCAGCCTAAAGAAGTTTGTAAGTTTATCTAGGACCCACAGATGGATGGATTTCACTGAGATCTAGACTACAGTTGATAAGATTTCTAAACCTGTCTTCATGAACTGTACCTTTTTTCTTTTAAAATTGCATGTGAAATTAGGTAAAAATAAATTAATTAATAGATATAAGGTATATTAGATCTTCGCCCCCCCCCAGATTTCATATGAGCTTTAGATATGTCTAAAGAAATTAGGGAGCAAAAAAAGTATTTATGAATAAACTGGGTGGCAGTGTGGAACATTGGAAAAAAGGGCCCTCTCTCTCTCTCTCTCTCTCTGCTACTTTGAGTGTGTTAAGCCATTGAGATTTTGGGGTTAATATCATAGCCTACCTTAACTAGTAAAGCAATTGGTATTGAATAAGGTACTGTATAACAAATATTCTAAAAGTGTGGTTTTCACTTAGTGGTTAGGTGGTACCAGCCAAGACACTGATTTTGGAGGCCGGAAAGATAAGAGTGCTGTTAAATAGTGGCAGTGAATTTAGTAAAACTTGTCACCTTTTATAAATTGCAAGTTTGAACGAGTGTCTGATGAACCAATATTCTTAAGGAAGAGGTTGGAAAACAGTATTATAGTATGTGCTCTTATTATTAGCTGTATTGACACTGTATTATGAAAAAGATAAGTTTAGGAAAGAATTGGCTGTTTTGTAAGTAGAAGTGAAAGGGAATATGGAAATTCTGGGAATTACAGGCCTTGTAATATTCAAAAAGTCACTTGCTTCTAATTTTGATGAGGTCTGGTTTTTTGTTTTTCTTTTGCTCCTTGTGGTTTATTAGGAGTTATATCAAAGAATCCATTGCTAAATCCAAGGTCATTAAGATCTACTGTCTTTTCTTCTCAGAAAATTGTATCATTTTGGCTCTTAAACATTTGAATCTCTGATCTGAGTTAATGTTTTTTATATGGTTAACATTTTTTACATGGTTAACATTTTTTACATGGTTAATGTTTTTTACATGGTGTGAGATAAGGGTCAGCTTTCATTCTGTTTCCTATGTTGAATGGTCTTGGCATCTTTGTGAAAATCACCTGCCTGGAGACATACAAAATGGTTTTATTTCTGGACTCTTGGTTCTGTTCCATTGATCTGTGTATCAGTTCTTATGCCAGTACTACACTGTCTTGATTACCCTTAACTTTGGAGAGTTAACTACTTTTAGACCTAAAATATTATGAGATAAAATTGAAAAAATGTTTAAGGGATAAAAGTCGGTTAAATATTAAAGCTCATCTTTGTGGCAAAGATCAGACTTCAAGTGATAAAAAACTTTTATCACAGCTATTGATAAAAGTTGCCAGTGGATTAAGGTTTTTGAGGGCAAGGATCATTTTAAATTACACCTAGTGAACCTATCCATTTGGATAAAATGTCTCAGAGTAAAGATCTAACTAAAGGTAGTAGTCCCCTCATAGAAGCTTGACAACCTCAAAGTAAACTATTTTTAAACTGATTTTGGGGTAAGAGGTGGGAGGAAGGGAGAGAGAGAGGAGTTTAGAGTAAAGAAATAGTCTTAGAGTTATGAGTTTGGTAATGGCACATGTAACTGACTGGAATCAAATGGGTAAGAAACTTTTGAGAGAGTTAATCAGCAAAAGAACATTAAGAATGATGGGCTAAAACTGTTTGTGATTATTTAAATCTTAAAATAGCTTTGAGATCTCCCAGTCTTCTAAGGTAAAGAAGCAGACATTGAAGAGTTGCCCAGAGAGGGTTTAATATTTAAATACCTCAAAGGGCTTAGAAACAGCAAAGCAGTATTACTTAAGTGGCAGTATATTTGGGTCATATTTGAAATATTGGTACCTTATTCATTTAGTCAAGAATAATTATTGCATAGAGTCCAGCGGTTCCCCTCTAGCTATATACCCAAGAAAAATGAAGACATATGTCCAAGCAAAAACCTGCATGCAAACGTTTATAGCCATTTTATTCATAATTGCCCAAACTGGGAACTGCTGATAACAGCAACAACATGGATGCTGAGTGAAAGATTGACTGGAAAATGTGTATACTGTACTATTTCATTTATTTGACATTCTGAAAAAGGTAAAACTGTAGGGACAGAAATTGAATTCCCAAGTAGGACTTGGGAAAGGAATTAACTACAACGGGGCACAAGGGAACTTTTGGGGATGATGGAAATGTTCTCTATCTTGGTTGTGGTGATGGTTACATGACATATAATTTTGTAAAATTTATAGAAATGTACACCTAAAAAGGTATATTTTACCATATGTAAATTTTATTTCAGTAAGCCTGAAAAAAAAATAATGAACACCGTTAGTGCCAAAAAGAAGTTAGGTCAAAATAAATTTTGAACAAATTAATGTATTTGTAATTATTGTACACTGGGGTGAGGAAACAGACTAGGTTCTACTCCCAAAGAGTTAATGCCTAGTGTATTAAAAGAACATATTTTTAATATGTTTTTGAAATTAAATTTTTTTCCATAAAAATATCTTTATATAATCATTTGATATATACATTTCTGTGTGTGTATATATAATGTATAACATGAAACTACATCTCCATATTGTACATAATACTTTCTGATATTTTATGGAAGATAGTGTTTAATAGTTAGCAAAATACCAAAATTTATGTTACCACTAAGATTAAGTACAGTTTTTATCCAGTAAATAAAAAAGATTGAAATGATGTTAAGAACTGCTAATCCCTGGTTTCTGTTGAAACAAATGAGAGACTGATTATACAAGCATGAAAATAAATCTGTTGTTTTTCTTTCACTAAATTTTCCTGAAGTGCAAAGTGGTGATGACACCTCTGCTTACGTAGATCAGGTGGCCATTTTTTTTAATGCTAGTGTTTGAACAGATGGCTTTTGCCATGTGAAACATGGCACTTGCTGGTTGGAAATCACAAAAGATGGGAGATAATTCTATGGAGAGACAATCTGTTTCAGCTTGGAACAGTGATAATTGAATTAAATTATTGTAGTCAGACAGTATTTATTGTAATAGGTCTTCAACATCCAGGGTTACTTCCCCTGTATGAATATGGTAGGGAAACCAGACTTCAGTTTCCTGATAGTATAGCATGCCTGTCCTTCAGTTTGCTGGAAGCAAGGTTTATCACACAAGTTATTTTAATAACATTACACGCAAACCTTACAAGAAGTTAACCAAAAATAATCTGAATACTGTGGAAATTATCTTTCATGTAAATACACTAACAAAGTAGTAGCACTCTGCTAAGCCTGAGGGAGACAGGTAACTGTTAAATGTCTTTTGGTCCTTATGAATGTGTATATGGTAGGTAGGCAGAGGGAGATGGAAGATGTAGAAAAATGTAAGGAAATGGCAAACACTGATTTAAAATAAGAATGATTTAAAGAGATCACTTAATTTTGTATAAAATTTGGAAACAGAGACTTCCCTGGTGGTCCAGTGACTAAGACTCCATGCTCCAAATGCAGGGAGTCAGGTTTGGATCCCTGGTCAAGGAATTAGATTCCTGATGCCCTACACGCCACACCTAAGACCCAGCACAGCCAATAAATAAAGTTCGGAAGCACTTTCATGTCATGTATGAGAATGATTCTTTGGTCTCTAATTTTAAGATATTTGAAAGCCTTTTTTCCCCCCTTTCCAGAGCAGTTTCTAATTCTTTAAGAGGCTGTATTTAATATCTATCTTAAGTATATCTTTGTATTTAGCATTGAACAAAAAGAATAGCTATTAGGTGGCTATAGGTGACATCCGATAGAAAGTAATTTTGTTTGTATGTTCTGTGCTTTGGTTAGGAGTCCTCAGAACATATGGAGGGTTTTTTTTTTTTTTTTTAAATAGCAATGATAGATACTGAAGTGGTTGGTTTTTTTAGAAATATTGATACATGTGTTGGGGATGATCTAGAAAATTGGTCATGGGTAGGCAGACTTTTTCTATAAAGATCCAGAGAGTAAATATTTTTAGTTTTGTGGGCTATATATAGACTTTATCACAACTACAACTTGGCTGTTGTCGTGTGAAAGCAGCTGTGGATAGTGTGTACACAAATGGATGTGGGTGATTAAGTCTGTGGGCCATAGTTTTCAAACTCTCATAAACATTATGTGTTTTAAGCTACAAACATATTCCAAAAACCACATAAAATGTATTTTAGATATATTTATTTATACATTTAACAAATATTCCTTTAGTGCCAATTTAAGAGCTTATGTGCTGAGTACTATGCCAAGGACTAGGCACAGAGCAGTGAACAAGGCAGAAGTATGATTGCTACCCTCATGGAGTTCATAATACAGTGGAGAAAAACATGCTGGTCAAGTTTTTACTTTTTTAAGTGTGTGAGACAAACAATAACATTGAGTGACTTCACAATATAAAGCCCTGTGGTGAATCATTTTGTAAAATAGATGATTCCTGTGTGAAGCCAGTATCACTCATTGTGATTTCAATTCATTAAAATTTGTGCTACATTTTCCTACAAAAAATTTGGCACTTTAGTGTTTCTTCTCAAAGACAAATTACTTGACCAAAGCACTTTTCTTTTTTACTTAAATTACTTAAATTACTCAAAGTAAATTAACATGTGTATAATTAGAATAATAGCAAAGTCTACTTGATAGTTTGATATATTTTCCTTTCAGATATAATTGCTGATGAATTTCATCATGTCTCAGTTTAGTATCATCTATTATTAATATATGATGTTTATTTTTTATCTGTAGACGTCCATTATCTGAAGGGACAGTTCATTTACATTCAGAAACTAAGGTATGAATTTAAACTTTTTGTAAATGTGATTACATTCTGTAGAATTTAGGTTGGCTTTTAGTATTTTTCTTAGACAAAACAGTATGACTGTATAGAAATAGAATGTTAGCCTTGATATTTAAAAGGTATGCCTTTATGAAATATTGCTCATAAAATGAATCTTTTTTGTCTCATAATTTCACTGAACAGTTTGAAGATACATTAATTTTTATTTTTTTTCTGAAGCCCAAATTTATTAGATGGAAGATCTGAAAAAGAAAATAATTTATATACAATGAAGGCGATTTAGGAGGTTTATTCATTTGTTTAAATAGTGTGTAGAGATCACTATTCCAGGTGCTGGGCATACTGGGATATACAGATTCCACCCATGGGGATCTTAGACCCAGGGAATACTTATACATTAGTATATGTGGAGACGTGCCTAAAGAATTGATGAGGAGAATTAAATTCTGTAAATCAGAACATCCAGTTGAACATTCTGCTAACTGGCTGAATATCCTCAAATCTTTGGGACTCATTTTCTTATCTTTCAATCTCTTGGTCCTAGTAATAACTAGGTCTTTTCTAGCTATACAATTCTGGATCCTTAAAATACAGTTTGATTAATTCTGTGAAATTAGGAATTCTGTGTAGCAAACTAGTGATTCTGTGTATTATGTAATTGCCTTCCTAGGCAACTGATTATAATCTAATTAATTAATCAGTCATTAAAATTCTTTTCATTTAGCCAAAGACCAAAAATGTTGATCCCATTAACAAAGTCCAAAACAAACTACACTCTGCAAGTAAAGGAAGGAAATCAAATTCAAGGTATAGTACAGTTTTTTTAAATTACTTTAAAAAATTACTTTTTTTTAGTTTCATAATTTACAGTATCATTGTTCTTAACTAGTAAGTTTTGTTTCTCTGGATCTTTTTATACCCCAAAAGATACAAAATTACACTCTATATTTTTGTTCAACATTTAGTAATTTAAAGCATCTTCTAGTCAGAAATGTCTGATTAGATAAGCAAAAATGCCACATTTTAAAATTTTTGACTGTTATTTTTAGCTGGTTATTTTCTTAGATCAGAAACTAGAACCTAGATGTCTTTTTCGGCCTAGTTCTCTCAAGTAGACTGAATAGTCTTATACTTTTTGAACACCATACATTATTGCGTATATTGAGATACAGAATGATTTTGGCATGCTCGCAATAAAACTACAGTATAGTTATAATTTACATTCGATTGTTTTGGGTGAGAAAATTTTTCAAGACTATTTTTAGTACTTTAAGCACTAAAAAGAGACCCAAAAGATTCTTTAGAATAGTAGACCTTCTTGGAAAAGAGTCTCACACCTGCAGTGGATTGTACTAACCAGCTGCTAATTCACAGTAAATTATTAAATTTATATGTCTATTGCTTACTCAAACTGATAATTGCATTATAATCCTGGAAAAATCTTCCTTAATCCTTGTGTCTGTTTGTTGTTGTTCAGTTGCTAAGATGTGTCCGACTGTGACCCCATGAACTGCAGCTTACCAGGCTTCCCTGTCATTCACTGTCTCCCAGAATTTGCTCGAACTCATGTCCACTGAGTCATTGATGCCATCCAACCATCTCATTCTCTGTCACCCCCTTCTTCTCTTGCCCTCAATCTTTCCTAGCATTAGGGTCCTTGCCAGTGAGTCGACTCTTCACATCAGGTGGCCAAAGTATTGGAGCTTCAGCTTCAGCATCAGTCGTTCCAATGAATATTCAGGGTTGATTTAGGATTGACTGGTTTGATCTCCTTGCTGTCCAAGGGACTCTTCCAAGAGTCTTCTCCAGCACCACAGTTTAAAAGCATCAATTCTTTGATGCTCCCTCAGCCTTCTTTACATCTGCCTGCAGTGCGGGAGACCCAGGTTCAATCTATGGGTTGGTAAGATCTCGTGGAGAAGGAAATGGCAACCCACTCCAGTATTCTAGCCTGGAGAATCCCACGGACAGAGGAGCCTGATAGGTTACAGTCCATGGGGTCGCAAAGAGTCAGACATGACTGAACAACTTCACTTTCACTTTCTTTTCAGCCTTCTTTATGGTTCAACTCTCACATCCATACATGACTAGTGAAAAAACCATAGCTTTGACTAATGTCTCTGCTTTTTAATATGCTGTCTAGGTGTGTCATAGCTTTTCTTTCAAGGAGCAAGCATCTTTTCATTTCATGGCTGCTGTCACTGTCTGCAGTGATTTGGAGCCCAGTAAAATGAAATCTGATGCTGTTTCCTCTTTCCCTCTATCTGTTTGCCATGAAATGATTGGACCCGATGCCATGATCTTAGTTTTTTGAATGTTGAGTTTTAAGCCAGCTTTTTCACTCTCCTCTTTCACCTTCACCAAGAAGAGCCAAGTAAAGTTTTTGTTTTTTGAATACAAGAGACCAGAAACACAGGGTGAAAGGATAAGGAAGAAAAAATCTGAAATTGATAGAAGAAAAGGGAACATATGCTGCATACATAAGTACATACAAAACTAGAAAGGGTTAGCTTATTTTCAGACTTCAAGTTTACATTTTAAATAAAAGGTTCTTTTCCCAAAAGAATTGTAAAGCCTTTGCTTATGTGTTAAAAGTGAGTTAGGCCTTAAAGTTAAAAGTAAGGCTTTCAGAAACAGACTGAATTAGTCCTGGCCCATTCCTCAATACCTTTGATAGTGACTTTTATTTCATATTTCTCCCCTTACTTAAAATTTTAAAAACCACAACTTTTTGATGGATTTTGATCCTGCTTATAATGTTTCTTTAGGTGGAAAAATATGTGGAGTTTGAGCTAAGAACTCTTTACTCTGCAGTTGTTTCTCAGGAGGTATTGTTCTTCAGTATTTGCAGACTTAGGGATAGAGTGATATCAAATTGTACAGTTCTTTTCCAGCAGCATGTAAAATTAAAAGCCATAGTCTGGATTTGACCTGGGAGGCCAAGTTCAGTACTCTTAGTTTTGGTTTTCAGTTGAGAGTGCTGACCTAAAACAAATAACTCTTTAGCAAAAAATAGGTTTGTTTGGAATCAGCAGAGAATTGCACTTTGGGATCTGTCACCATGGCAAGGCACATGCAAGTCCCTGCAAAGCAAAGCAAGGATAACTCTTTCTTAGGGGGAAAAAGGAAGCTGGGAGGGCTGTAGGGACCAAAGGCTTTTCATCAGCTGAGCTGTAGCTGGAAAGGAAGAGGAGTCTTTCTTTATACTCTTGGGCTTTGCTGTTGTCGCATGGTGTGAGTTTCCCCTCCTGGTTTCCTGACTGTGTTTAATTGAGGTTTCTGTTTATTTTTTTACATTGTCAATATCTAGAGTAACTGGCATTATAAAGCCTTCTGCAGCTCTGTGATTGTCATAAAGATTAAAAGTCTACTAAATCTCTTGTAGTATAGTCCTTGAAAGTATCAATTGTAGATCTCATGGTAAAATTTATAATAATAATTTTGATCAGCTTTTTTATTTGAATAAAGGGAATCATATCTACTTTTTATATTGCATATATATACACACACACACACATATCTTTTTTTTCAGTATAAAATTGAAATACTCTCATGTGCAGACTGCCGATGATGTTGCCATTCCAGAGGATTTCTCAGACTTTTCTCTTGCAAAAACAATTAGCAAGATTGAAGGACAACTAGAGGGAGAAGGCTTACCTGATTATGTAAATGATGATATTTTTTCTAGTGTTACTGAAGACATTGGAACAGGTAGGCTTTTTGTTTATTTTTATTCTTCTATCACAACTGCTTAAAAAACGATATTGAGAACAATTTTTCTTGTATTTAGAAAATGTATTGTGATTGATGAAATAAAATTGCTTTTGAGTCAGTAATTGTTAAAAATGGATGATGGGTAAGCAGAGTTTCACTGAACCAGTCTCACTACTCTTATATATGTTAAATATTTTCCATTATAAGAAGTAAAAACAAAAAGAGCTATCTAGGATTAGTTTCATTGACCCCTTTTCAACTAAAGTTAAATGCCCATAGCTTATTATTAAACATTGAAATAGTTTTAAAAAATGTTTCTTTGAATTCCTTTCATTTGATGTTACTGAATTCTCTTTATTGTGTATTAAATCAACATGTGTTAAAGGATAAATGAATTATTGATTAGCATCAGGTAAAATACTTTGCTAATGAATATTATTTTCTTTCTTATAAACTCATTCTCTGCATACCACTAGAAAAATACTTAGTCTAAGTCATCAGAAACATTATGTTCGTTACTGATAGTGCCTCTAAAATTGTTGAATTTATGAGGAGCCACCTATTCTATTGTACATAAAAAACAATACAGTTGAGTTTATGTGGACATAGTTAATGTTGAACCAGGTTCAGGCAAACTGCTTAGTCCCTCTGTAGTAGCAATGTCTTCACTTGAAAATTTAGCAGTTTGATTTAATATTAGATGATCATGAAGTTTATGCTTAATATTCTGATTCTGTAAAAATCTCATCAATTTACATGTGTAATGATTATTATGCTGTTGCTATTAGTTAGTCATAAATGAGAAATAATTCATTTATGCATTTGTTACATTTACTGACCTATCCAAGCTTTCTAAGGCTAATCGTTAAGAGTGAAGGTAAGTGAAAGAAAAAATTACCTTCATGCCTCAGGATGCCTTCAAGGACACAGTGGTCAGATATTGGCTCTTCCTCAGTTGATAGTCACTCGTGGCCTTGTTAGAGAGTTCTCCGCCCAGGTACAAGAACCAGCACAGACTATCTTAAATTGCTGCTTTGTTTTTTACTGCTTAATGACCTCTCTGCCACTTTTGCATCCTTCTCATTTCACAGTCTTTGACCAAGGTGTCTCCCCTTTTAGGGAGTTCTTGCCTATTCCACATGATTGCCTAGAGTGGCTGGGTTATGTGCAGAAGGAAGCAATAAAAAAGTAGTTTAATAGCACAAAACTTTATAAGACTGCTGTGTAAGTCTAAAGTTGTGTAAATGTACAAAATGTAAATAAGTGTACAAAGCACTAAAGTTGAAGCGGGATGGGAGGGCAGGGTAATGCTGTGTATCTCCAGAGACAGAGCATTCAGCTCCTTGATGATACTAATGAGGTTAGAGTTGGGGAGAGAAAGAGATGGATTGTTTCCTTTCTGTCCTCTGCTAACCTGGAGTTACATGTGAGGCTAGAAGGAGAGTTGAGGCTGGAGAAATCTAGGGGTGCCTAGAGCCAACCATAGTTCGTCAGCTCCATGTAAGGCTGGGGACACTTTATAAGAAGAGCTTTGAAGCAGGAAATATGTGTGGAGATGTGTGTGCTCTGTGGGGTTTGTCCTAATGACCTCTCAGAGACTGAATGTTAAGATTGTTTACTCAAGATAAGCTCCATGAAGGCAAACTTGTCTTACAATATCTGTATTATGCTTGGAATATAGTAGAGACTTAATGTATATCTTTTTAATTAATGATTGGATGAATTACAAGTGAGTTCCAAGTTCAGTTTTCACTTTATGTACTTTTATATGCTTAAAAACTGCGAAAGTTTACTGATGTTACTGAATAAAGAACTCTTGCTAGCAATGAAATACTAAAAGTAGATCTTAATTAGGGGTTAGTGGGGAAAAAATCTTCAGCAGTAAGGTATTTGTGTATTTTTCTGCTTCTCAGACACATACACTACATGTTAACTTAGGTGAAATTGGGATGTATGTTGCAGTCAATGGCATTTTATGATTGCAGTAGTTGGGACTGAAGTTGAGTTTTGCTAGAGAGGATTTGTGTTTGTTTCTAACAAACACTTGGGAGCATTATTGACCTAAAACCACTTTAAATTCTGCTTGAGGTGCTTTGAATGACCTGGGTAAGTATGAATTCAGTCTGTAAACTACTAGCTTTTAGTCCTAATTCTCAGCAAAGGTTTTTGATTTTCTCCCCCTTTTTTTACTCTTTTTATATTGCAGTATGTACAGTTCCTTTTACACCTTGGTAGATTTTCCATTTGCCTCCACATTAGGGATTGTGTCTTTAATGTTTTCTTCAGTGTTTCCTAAGAGGGATCTCCTTTTAGACTCTTCATCTTGAGCATTTTTTTCCTTCATAAAATAATAGTCTGTTTTACAATTGATGACATCTTAGATTCAGTGACAGACAATATATATTATTATTGATGCAGAAGCACAGATTAGATTTCTGAAGGCCAAACTCCATGTTATGCAGGAAGAATTGGATAATGTTGTCTGTGAATGCAATAAAAAGGTAAGTTTTTAAAAGCTTTCAAAATAAATGCTGTTATATTCAAAGACATTTTAGGAGCAGTTTTCAATTTTATTTTAGAAATAGCTTCACTGAGGTATAATTCACAGTTAACTTTTACATTAAAAAATTGTGTATAAATACTGAACTTTGTTCTGAGATGTTGAATTTCAAAGCTGAAGAGTTTTATGTTTGTTAGCAATTAGAATGCTCTGTATTAGATTGAGATGTGTAAGCTATTAAAATTATACAGAAATAAAACATCTGACTTCCATTTTTGAGGCTGAAAATGTAATGTATTTTTATTTTATGAAATGAGTATAAATATTTCATCAAAGATCATATAATGAAATATTACTCAGCCATAAAAAGGAACACATTTGAGTCAGTCCTAATGAGATGGATGAACTTGGAGCTTACTATACAGAGTGAAGTAAGTCAGAAAGAAAAAAACAAATATTGTATATTAATGCACTAGAAAGATAATATTGATGAACCTATTTGCAGGGCAGCAATGGAGATGCTGACATAGAGAACAGACTTGTGGACGCAGTATGGGAAGGAGAGGGAGGGGATGAAATGAAAGGGTAACATTGAAACATGTACATTACCACATATAAAATAGATAGCCAGTTTGTTGTATGATGCAGGGAGCTCAAACCCAGATGCTCTGTTGGAACAACCAAGAGGTCTGGGATGGAGTAGGAGGTGGAAAGGATCAAGAGAGAGGGGACATATGTAATACTGATGGCTGATTCATGTTGATGTATAGCAGAAACTAACACATTATTGTAAAGCAATTATTCTCCAATTAAAAATAAATAAGTACTTCTTTTAAAATATACTTTTTGTGTGTGTGTGTGTTTGAAATAATTTTATTCGATTGCTTTCTTTCTAACATGCACTTTATTATGATTTTTTAAAATTTTCTTTACTTTATTGTGTTGGTTTTGCCATACAATGACATGAAACCGCCATGGGTTTACATATGCTCCCCCTCCAGAACCCCCCTCCCTCCTCCCTCCTGATTCCCTCCCCCTGGGACATCTTGGTGCACCAGCCCTGAGCATCAATCCTGGGCTGGCAATTGATTTCACATATGGTAATTAACATGTTTCAATGCCATTGTCCCATATCATCCCACCCTTGCCCTCTTCCACAGAGTCCACGAGTCTGTTCTATACATCTGCGTTTTAAATAAAAAGATCATATGAAGCTATTTTATGTTTTCAGCTTTATGATTTTTATTTTTGCTTAATGTTTTGATACAAAATCTTGTGTTTCTTTGTATAATCTATAATTTCATAACTGTATAGGAGGATGAAATTCAGGATTTAAAGTCTCAGCTAAAAAATTTTGAAGAAGATTGTGTGAGACAGCAGCGGACAATTAATTTGCAGCAATCTCAAACAGAAAAGTTTAAAACTCTTTTTGAAGAAGCAAACAAAAAATGTGATGGATTACAGCAACAGTTGTCTTCAGTAGAAAGGGTAATAATTTTTCTATTTTTCCTAACCTAATGCCAAAGATGCACAAAAACACAAAAGTTACACGTTTGCTTAGACACCACTTTTCATGGTTCAGTTATTTTGTCAGTGTTTCCTCAAACCTCTTCCCCCATTATTAGAACAGTATTTTTTAGTAGCGTTACTGAAATATAATTCGCATACAATACGTGTTACCCTTTAAAATATGCAATTTGGTGGCTTTCAGAGTATTCCCAGAGTTGTGCAGCTGTCACCACCGTCAAGTTTGGAACATTTTCGTCACCTGGAAAGTCACCCTGTACCCTTTAGCCTCAGTACCTCAACCCACTTCACCCCGTCCCCTCCAGCTCTAGGCAACTTCTCACTTCTTTTCTGTCTTGATAGATTTGCCTATTCTGGACATTTCTGGACAGGTAGACTCATACAGTATGTGATACTTCAAAACCAACATTTTTTGCTTAATGTTTTTTTCGTCTACATTGTAGCATATGTTAGGACTCCATTGCTTTTATAGAGTAGTATTCCTTGTAATAGAGTATATGAACATAATACATTTTATTTATCTGTTTATCAGTTGATGGACATTTGGGTTATTTCTGTTTTGGAACTGTTCTGGAAAATGCTGTACTATGAACATGCATACACCCGTTTTTGTGTGGATATCTGCTTTTGTTTTTCTTGGGTGTATATGCCTAGGAAGGGAATTACTGGATTTATGTTTTATTTGTTTGTTTTTTATTTTATTTATTTTTGACTCTGCTGGATCTTCATTGCTGCGTGCAGGCTTTCTCTAGTTGCAGCAAACAGAGGCTGCCCTTCGTTGTGGTGCGCAGACTTCTCATTTAGGTGGTTTCTCTTGTTGTGGAACACAGGCCCTAGGCCCATGGGCTTCAGTAGTTGTGGCACGCAGTCTTTCGGGCTCTAGAGAACAGCCTCAGTAGTTGTAGCTCACAGGCCTAGCTGTTCCACAGCATGTGGGATTATCTCAAACCAGGGATTGAACCCTGCATCCGCTGCATTGGGGGGGAGATTCCCAACCACTGGACCACCAGGGAGGTCCCAACATTATGTTTAGCCTTTTGAGGAACTTCAGATTGTTTTTCAAGTCACCTGTACCATTTTTACATTTCTGCCAGCAGTGTATAAGGGTTCCAGTTTCACCACATCCTACAAATACATGTTAGATTGGGGGTACTAATCCCCTGTGAGTGCTGTGTACTGTTCTGTGAGTTTTGACAAGGGCATTGTCACATAACCATCGCCACAGGTGAGTTATAGCACACTTGCATCATCCCCCCAAATTTCTCTGTGAATTTAGTCCTCTCCCTACTCCCAGCCTTAGACAACCACTCATCTGTTTTTGATTCTTATATTTTGGTCTTTTCTAGAATGTCATATAAATAGAATTACATAGCAACCTCTTGAGTCTGATTTTTTAACTTAGCATAATGCAGTTCTGATTCATCCATGTTATAATCTGTTCTTTTTTATTACTGATTGTAACACAGAATGAATACACCACATTTGTTTGTCTGTTCATCTGGGAAGAAAAAATACTTATAGTATCTCATAGTCTAAGCCTGTGCTTTTGAAAATGGTAGCCACTCATGTGAGGCTAGTCCAGATTGTGTTGTGCTGTGAGTGTAAATCAGCATCAAATTTTGAAGATTAAATACAAAAAAAGATGTAAAATCTCGTTAATATTTTAATATTGGTTACATGTTGAAATGGTAATATTTTGGGTATACTGGGATAAGTGAAATATAGTAATAAAATTAATTTTACCTGTTTCTTCTTAAAGTGCCTATTAGAAAATCTAAAATTACATATGTAGTTTGTACTATATTTTTGTTGCTTTAAGAAATAAAGGCAAGTGGTCTAAGAAAGAACAAACTATTATATCTGGGAAACAGCTGTCAGTTTACGATTTGTCATCAGGCATCCAAGCTGTGATCATGTCACTGCTCTAGTAGATGTAACTTGCCTAAATCTTAGATTCTTTTTTTGTTCTTGGCCCTCATACCCAATCCTGTGCTTTCTTGCTTCTAAATGTTTTTCATTCATCTCTTGTTTTCCTTTTTTTTAATTTTTAATTTTTTATTTTTTTTATAGTTTTTGCCATACAGTGCCATGATATCACCATGGGTTTACATATGCTCCCCCTCCAGAACCCCCCTCCCTCCTTCCTCCCTCCTCCCTCCCCCCTCCCCCTGAGAAATCTCGATGCACCAGCCCCGAGCATCAATCCTGGGCTGGCGATTGATTAGACATATGATAATTAACATGTTTCAATGCCATTCTCCCATATCATCCCACCCTTACCCTCATCCACAGAGTCCATGAGTCTATTCTATACATCTGTGTTCCTTTTGCTGTCTCGCATGTTGGGTTCTCGTTACCGTCTTTCTAAATTCCATATATATGCGTTAATATATTGTATTGTTGTTTTTGCTTCTGGCTTACTTCACTCTGGATAATGGGCTCCAGTTTCGTCCATCTGAGTAGAACTGATTCAAATGAATTTTTTTTTAATGCTGAGTAATATTCCATTGTGTATATGTACCACAGCTTTCTTATCCATTCATCAGTTGATGGGCATCTAGGTTGCTTTCATGTCCTGGCTATTGTAAACAATGCAGCGATGAACATTGGGGTACATGTGGCTCTTTCAATTCTGGTTTCCTCAAAGAATAAAATACTTAGGAGTATTTCTACCTAAAGAAACAAAAGACTTGTATATAGAAAACTATAAAACACTGATGAAAGAAATCAAAGAGGACACAAACAGATGGAGAAATGTGCCGTGTTCGTGGATTGGAAGAATCAATATAGTGAAAATGAGTATACTACCCAAAGCAATCTATAGATTCAATGCAATTCCTATCAAGCTACCAGAGGTATTTTTCAAAGAATTAGAACAAATAATTTCTCAATTTGTATGGAAATACAAAAAACCTCGTATAGCCAAAGCAGTCTTGAGAAAGAAGAATGGAACTGGAGGAATCAACCTACCTGACTTTAGGCTATACTACAAATCCACAGTCATTAAGACAGTATGGTACTGGTGCAAAGACAGAAATATAGATCAATGGAACAGAATAGAAAGCCCAGAGATAAATCCACGCATCTATGGACACCTTATCTTTGACAAAGGAGGCAAGAATATACAATGGAGAAAAGACAACCTCTTTAACAAGTGGTGCTGGGAAAACTGGACAGCCACTTGTAAAAGAATGAAACTAGAACACTTTCTAACCCCATACACAAAGATAAACTCAAAATGGATCAAAGATCTAAGCATAAGACCAGAAACTATAAAACTCCTAGAGGATAACATAGGCAAAACACTCTCTGACATAAACCAAAGCGGGATACTCCATGACCCACCTCATCTCTTGTTTTCATTTCCCATTGCTGCTTCTTGGTTCAAGCTATTATATCTTATTTCTGAATCTTCTTCACTGGTCATTATATGTCCTTTGTCTTTTCCCTGGTATCCTGAACTCTGTCAGAAGATTAATATTCTCAAAGGACCACATTGATTATAACTCTACTTTTATGAAGGCAGAAAAGGAACTAATATTTTTTGAGTGCTGTCTGTCAGGTAAAACACATTGGGAAACTGAATCTGAGAGGTTAAGCAAATTGCCTACAGTCAAACAGGAATGGCAGAGTGGGATTCAAACTGTTTATTTGATTCTGTAAATCATGTAGACTCTTTCTCCAACCCCCAAATAAATGGACTTATATACATAGCTGTTCAAAGATTTCATTGTTTAGAGTTAAGTATTTGAAAATTTTATTTCATGGTGAGTGTATAAAGGCATTATGCTACATTGGCTAACTGAAGATTTTATGAAAACTTGCATTGACTCTAATCTTCCCAGCTTTAATTCCTATCTGCCTATTGACCAGACAAACAAAACATAGTTCTCCTGGCTTATGTGATACTCAAGACTGAATCTTTCTTTGTTAATTCTATTCATTTTTTCTCTCTCTCAAAATAAGTCTCAGTGTACAGTTCAGAGAGGTACAAAACAGAGCTTAAGTAGCTCCTATAAACCTGGAAAAACCAACTATTAAAACACTGTTATACATGTTAACTTATTTTAGCTGTTGATTCTAACAGATGGAGTCATTCTTAAAATATAATATCAGAAACCATTTTACCCCATGTTTGGATTTTTTTTTTTATTGTTTTTGCCATACATTGTCATAATATCACCATGGGTTTACATATATTTCCCCTCCGGGACCCCCCTCCCTACTCCCCCCCACCCCGGGAAATCTCACTGCACCAGTCCCGAGCATCAATCCTGGGCTGGCGATTGATTAGACACATGACAATTAACATGCTTCAATGCCCTTCTCCCATATCATCCCACCCTTACCCTCATCCACAAACTCCACGAGTCTATTCTATACATCTGCGTTCCTTTTGTTGTCTCCCATGTTGGGTTCTCGTTACTGTCTTTCTAAATTCCATATATATGCGTTAATATACTGTATTGTTGTTTTTGCTTCTGGCTTACTTCACTGTGGATAATGGGCTCCAGTTTCGTCCATCTGAGTAGAATTGCTTCAAATGAATTTTTTTTTAATGCTGAGTAATATTCCATTGTGTATATGTACCACAGCTTTCTTATCCATTCATCAGTTGATGGGCATCTAGGTTGTTTCCATGTCTTGGCTATTGTAAACAATGCATGGGACCTAATTAAAATTAAAAGCTTTTGCACAACAAAGGAAACTATAAGCAAGGTGAAAAGACAGCCTTCAGAATGGGAGAAAATAATAGCCAATGAAGCAACAGACAAACAATTAATCTCAAAAATATACAAACAACTCCTGCAGCTCCATTCTAGAAAAATAAACAACCCAATTAAAAAGTGGGCCAAAGAACTTAACAGACACTTCTCCAAAGAAGATATAAAAATGGATTTTGTTTTTTTATTAATGATATGTTTACAAACCAACTCTATTGAGGAAAATCTTAAACACAATATACTTGACTTAATTGTACAAGTCATTGAGTTTTGACAAGTTAATACATCCTTGTAACCACCACCATGATTAAGATAAAATTTCTGTCACTCCCCCAAGTTTCCTTTGTCTCTTCCCCATAAATCCGCAGTCTCTCTAATCATGGCCCCAAGCAGCCACTGATTTGCATTCTTTTACTGCAGGTTCATTTTCCTTGTAAAATTTCATATAGATGGAAACCTAAGTATGTATGTACTTTTTTGCATCTGTTTTTAATGTTGAGATTCATCAGTGTTGTTGCTTGCTTTTTGGTTCATTCTCATGTGTTGCTGAGTGGTATCCATTTATGGATTTACCACATTTCATCTGTTCACTCATTGATGAGAATTTGAGTTGTTTCCAGCTTTGGTCTATGAGAAGTAAAGCTGCTATGAATTTTCATGTACAAGTGCTTTGTGTAGATACATGTTTTTGTGTAAACATATTCAGTATCATTCATAATGTTGATAAAGTGCCTAGGAGTAGAACTTCTGGGTTTATGGAAAGTGCATCTTTAATTTTTTAAGAAACTGTCAAACTGTTCTAAAGTGATTATATAATTTTTCATTCCCAGTAGCAATGTATGAGAGTTTTAGTTACTCTGTATTCTCAGTAACACTTGGTATTATCAGTCTTTTTTAGTATTAGCCACTCTAGAAGATCAGAAGTAGTATCTCAGTGTAGTTTCATTTGTATTTCCTTGATAACTATTGATTGTGAGTATCTTTTCATAGGCTTATTGGCTGTTCATTTTATCTTCTCTTCTTATGTATATGTTCAGTTTTTTTTTTGCCCAAATTAGAAACATTGGGTTGTATTAAGAGTTCTTAATGTTTTCTTATATAACTTCTTTGCTAGAAAGAATGTATTGTGAATAGTTTTTCGCAGTTTGAGTTGGTGTTTAAATTTTTTAACAGTGTCTTTCAGAAGGTAGCTGTTTAAAATTTTGATGAATTCTAATACATTTTTTGTGCTTTTTTTCATCCTATTTGAGCAATCTTTGCCCACTAATTTAATTATTGTATGTAAGTCTATTTGGATTTTCCACTATTTTGTCTTGGTATCAGTTTTGGTAATTTGTGTTTTTAAGAAATTTTTCCAGAGATGCATAGTAAAACTCATTGGTATAGATGTGTCCATACATACATACTCCATCACTCAGTTGTGCCCGACTCTTTGCAACCTCATGGACTATATATAGCCTGCCAGGCTCCTCTGTCCTTGGCATTTTCTAGGCAAGATACTGGACTAGGTTGCCATTTCTACGGGATCTTCCCTATCCAGGGGTTGAACCTGTGTCTCTTCTCTCTCCTGCATTGGCAGGCAGATTCTTTACCACTGCACCACCTGGGAAGCTCCAATCGTTTATTATATTTTTACTTATATTTTTAATCTCTGGAATTATGACTTCTGTTTCATTCTTGACACTAATAATTTGTCTCTTCTATGTTTTATTCTTAATTAGTCTAACTACATATTTATCAAATTCATTGAATTTTTCAATGAATCAGTATTTGACTTTTGTTAATTTTTCTGTACTGTTTGTCAGTTTTCCACTATATTGATTTCTAACCTTACTTACCTTTGGCTTCTCTGGTGGCTCGTTGGTAAAGAATCCATCTGCCAATGCAGGAGATGTGAGTTCAGTCCCTGGGTCAGGAAGATCCCCTGGAGAAGGAAATGGCAACCCACTCCAGTGTTCTTGCCAGAGGAATACCATGGACAGAGGAGCCTGGAGTCCTGTAGTCCATGGGGTCACAAAAGAGTCAGACACGACTTAGTAACTAAACAACAACAAACTTTACCATTCCCTTCATTCTTATTTGGGCTTACTTTGTTCTTATTTTTCATGATTCTTAAGGCAAAAGCTTGCATAATTGATTTTCTACTTTTGTCACATAAGAATTTAAAGCTGTAAATTTTCTTCTAAGTGCTGCTTTATCTGTATCCCACAAATTTTGATGATTTTTATTAAGTTCAAAGTATTTTCTAATTTCCTTCCTGGTATTTCATGACAATTGGATTATTAAAAGTATGTGTTGTTTAATTTTAAATATTGAGTATTTTTCCTCTCTTTTTGTAAATTGATTTCTAATTGAATTATGTGGTATATGATTTTGTTCTTTGAATATTTTTTCCAGATAGTTTTATAGGCCAGCATTTGGTCTCTTTTGGTAAACACTTAATGTGCCCTTGAAAACAGTATGTGTTATTCTTTACTGAGTAGTTTTCTATAAATATGTATTAGGTCAAATTTGTTGACAGTATTGTTGAAGTGTTCTGTCTTTATTGTTCTATCAGCTATTGAGAGAGGGGTGCCTGTGCTGAATTCTTTGACTAAAATTGCCCCCTCAGTAACCGTAAGTTTGTTTTCTACATCTGTATTTACAAAACATCCCTGTTTTGTAAATAGATTCATTTGTACCATTTTTAAGATTACAGATATAACAGATGTCATATGACATTTGTCTTTCTCTGGCTGAGTTACTTCAGCCAGTATGACATTCTCTAGGTCCATCCATGTCCTTGCAAAAGGCATTCTTTCATTCTTGTTGTTGGCTGAGTAATATTCTATTGTATATATGTACCACATATTCTTTATCTATTCTTCTGTTGATGGACATTTAGGTTGCGTCCATGGCCTTGCTACAATGAACATTGGGGTGCAGCTATCTTTTTGAATTGTGGTTTTCTCCAGATATATGCCCCAAAGTGGGATTGCTGGACCGTATGATAGTTCTTTTTTTAGTTTTTTAAAGAACCTCCAGACTGTTCTCCATAGTGACTATGCCAGTTTGCATTCCCTCCAGCATTTACCGTTTGTAGAGTTTTTTAATGATGATCATTCTGATTGGTGCGAGGTGATACCTCATTGTAGCTTTGATTTGCATTTCTCTAGTAATTAGTGATGTTGAACATATTTTCATGCGCCTCTTGGCTTTCTGTATGTCTTCTTTGGAGAAATGTCTATTTAGATCTTTTGCCCATTATTTATTTATTTAATATTAAACTGCATAAACTGTGGGGTTTTTTTTGTTTTCTTTATGGTTTCCTTTGCTGTGCAGAAGCTTTTAAGTTTAATCAGACCTCATTTATTTATTTCTGTTTTTAATTTTCTTTAGGAGGTGGATCAAAAAAGATCTTGTGGCAATTTATGTTACAGAATGTTCTGTCTATGTTTTCCTCTAAGAGTTTTATAGTATCTGGCCTTACATTTAGGTCTTTAATGGTGGTGGCATCACCATCTCAATGGACAGGAGTTTGAGCAATCTCTGGGAGATGGTGAAGGACAAGGAAACCTGGCATGCTGCAGTCTACAGGTCACTAAGAGTCGGACACGATTAAGTGACTGAACAACAACAATCCATTTTGAGTTTACTTTTGCATATAGTTTTAGAGAATGTTCTAATTTCATCCTTTTACATGTAGCTGTTCATTTTCCCCACACCACTTAATTGAAGAGAGTGTCTTTTCTCCATTGTATGTTCTTGCCTCCTTTGCTATAGTTTATGTTACTGTAGGTGTGTAGGTTTATCTTTGGACATTCTACTCTGTTCCGTTGATGTGTATTCTGTTTCTGTGCCCATATCATACTGTTTTGATGACTATAGCTTTGTAGTATAGTCTGAAGTCAGGGAGCCTGATTTCTCCATTTTTCTTAAGGTTGCTTTGACTCTTCACAGTCTTTTGTGTTTGCATACAAATTGTAAACTTTTTTGTTCTAATTCCGTGAAAAATGCTATTAGTAGTTTGATAGGGATTACACTGAACCTATAGATTACTTTGGGTTATATACTCATTTTGATAATTTTGATTCTTCCCACCCAATAATATGGTACATCTCTCCATTTGTTTGTGTGTCATCTTTGATTTCTTTCATCAGTAATTTATACTTATTTGAGTATAAATTTTGCCTCATTACATGGATAGAGTCCTAGGTATCTTATTCTTTTTGATGTGACAGTACATGGGATTATTTGCTTAATTTTGGTTTCTGACCTTTTCTTGGTGTATAGGAATGCAAGAGATTTCTGTTTATTAATTTTGTATCCTGCAACTTTATCAAATTCATTGATGAGCTCTAGTAGTTTCCTGGTAGCATCTTCAAGATTTTCTATGTATAATATCATGTCATCTTCAAACAATGACAGTTTTACTTCTTTTCCAATTTGGATTCCTTTTGTTTCTTCTGTGATTGGTATGGTTGGACCTCCAAAACTATGTTGAATAATAGTGGTGAGAGTAGACATCCTTGTCTTATTCTTGATCTTAGAGGAAATGCTTTCAGCTTTTCACCATTGAATATGATGTTAGCTATAGGTTTGTTGTATACTGCCATTATTATGTTGAGGTAGGTTCCCTCTGTGCCCGCTTTCTAGAGTGCATGCTAAGTTGCTTTAGTCATGTCCAAATCTTTCTGACCCTATGTATTATAGCCCACCAGGCTCCTCTGTCCATGGGATTCTCCAGGCAAGAATACTGGAGTAGGTAGCAGTTCCCTTCTTCAAAGAATCTTCCCAACCCAGGGATCGAACTCGGGTCTCCTTCATTGCAGGTGAATTCTTTATTGTCTGAGCACCAGGAAGCATATATACAATTCTTCTATCTTCTTCTTGGATTGATCTCTTAAACATTATGTAATGTCCTTCCTTGTCTCTTGTAGTAGTCTTTAAAGTCTATCCTATCTTATGTTGGAATTGCTATTCCTGCTTTTTTTGATTTCCATTTCCATGGGATATCTCTTTCCATCACATCACTTTCAGTCTATATATGTCCCTAGGTCTGAAGTGGATCTTTCATAGACAGCATATATACAAGGCTTGTTTTTTATCCATTCAACCAGTCTATGTCTTTTGTTTGGAGCATTTAAGCCATTTACATTTAAAGTAATTATGGATGTGTATGTTCCTATTTCCATTTTCTTAATTGTTTTGGGTTTGTTTTTGTAGATCTTTTTATTCCCTTCTTCTTGTGTTCTCCTGTGATTTGATGAGTATCTTTGGTATCGTATTCAGGTTGCCTCCATTTTTTCCCCTAAGATTTTGGATATCATTGTTACTCTCATTACTCTGAATTATTTTTCAGGTAGATTTCCTGTCTCCTATTCATTTAGTTGTTCTAGTGAATTTTTAGCTTGTTCTTTCCTCTTTAGCATATTACTCTGTTGTCTCATTCTGTCTAACTTTCTGTGTTTGAGGTCTCCTTTCCAGAGGCTGTAGAATCTTAGTTCCTCTTGTTCTGGTGTCTGCTCCCTGGTGGGTGAGGTTGGTCTAGGGCCTTACACAGACTTCTTGGTGGGAGGGATTGGTACTTACCCACTGGTGGGTAGAGGTGGCTCTTGTCCCTTGTGATGAGCAAGGCAATGTCATGGGGTGTGTTTTTAGGTGGCTGTGAGTTCAGTATGACTTTCAGCATCCTATTTTCTGTAATGGGCTGTGTTCCCATCTTGGTTGCTGTTTGGCCTGAGACTTTCCAGCACTGGAGCCACAGGTTGTTGGGTGGAGCCAGATCTTGGTGCCAAAATGTGGACCTCTGAGAGAGCTCATTCAGATCTGTTTCCCTGGAACTTCCACCACCAGTGTCTTTGCCTTCATGGTGAGTCATAGTTGACCTCAGACCCCTTGGTATGTGTAGCCTGGGTTCCTGTTGAGGTACTGCTCTCTGCAGGATCCCAGTGCGTGTGAGACCTTGTGTGCACCCTCCAGAGTAGAATCTGTTTCCCCAGCCCTGTGGAGCTCCTACACTCAAGTCCTGCTGGCCTTTAAGACTGTGCCCCAAGGGTGCTTCCACTCAGTGCCAGACTCTCAGACTGTATTTGAGAGCTATTTTATGTTGAAATATCCCTGTGTAGCCTTTGTAGGTTTAATATTTTTTGGTGTGTGTGTTGTTTTTAGTATAGATTTCTGCCACTTCTTTCTTCTGTGTATGCTGGCATTTATCCCCTTTATAGGAGGTGTGCCTTATGTTGTAGTAACCAGAGCCTGCACTGGATATTGAGCAGGGCCTCCCTTGTGCTCTGTTACCACTGCCCTATCAGAGGTGGGGTTCTGTTCCCTAGTTATTGGATTAGAGGCTCCCAGCTCTGTTTCTTAGGTGTGTTTTTGATCTGCATGTGTGAGAAATTGGAATTGGAGCATTCCCACTGGGAGGAAAGCCACTGAATATTCCTCGTCTGGAGCTGTTCACCGGTGGGTATGCCCTGTTATGTAATTCCTGTTGCATGAGCTCTCAGATTACACTGCTGTTGGCACTGCTCTGGGCCCCACCTTAACTGTGGATATGCTGGTATTTGGCCCTAGTGTCTATCAGATGCTATTTTCACCAGGCCACCAGCATAGATCTGTTGAAGTCAAGTCCCAGGATGCAGTTATCGTGGATGTGGACCCACTGTAGGCACAATGGGGGCAGTTCATCCTCTGGCCTGGCCCAGCCCCCCCATGTATATGCTAAAAAAGTGTAAAGCTGCTAAAGGTAAGACCTGTCTTGGCTGCAGGAGTACTCATTATCCATTCAGACGTTCTGTAGGTACTTAGTTTACAAATGCTGTTGTGGTGATGTCAGTTCTAGGTTGCCCAGATAGGAGGAGAGGTTTCACTTTTTGTTCCTTAGTTGCACAGCCCCTGGGGCCCAGCTGTAGTTTGAGCCCCACCTCTGCACGTGGGCCACCCACAGGAGTCTGCTCCTGAGGCTGCCCCAGAACACAGGAGTCTACCTCGGTGAGGAAGGAGTGTGGAAGCATTGGCAGCTGGAGTTGCTGGAGCCCAGAGGGAAGAGGGACTCAGAGGGAAGCTGGCAACCATGGCATGAGAGAGCTGGCCCCAGCCAGAGCCCTTCCTAGTGCCTTGGGAGGAAGGGCCGGTGCCTGGGGAGAGAGGCTACAAATGGCCCCACCCCTCTTGCATCACTCAACAATGACGCCTCTCTTCAGTGTTTCCTTCACAAGCATTCCAGGTTGTGGATTTCCTCACTCCTGTCCCTTCAGACCATCTCCCTGCAACTAACTAGAGTCCTCTCCCAGGTCTCCTCTCTGAATGTCACGTTCCAGCACCAAACCCCTGTCTGACCTGTGAACACATGTCAATGAACATCTGTGTAGGTCTCACTCTGTCCTGCCTGCCCCAGTCTGTTGCTCTGCTCTCCTTTGAATAGCCCCCTAAGTTTCCCTTCTTTCCCATCTGATTTCCCCAACAATAAGGGGGCTTCATCAGGTGCAGGAACCTCTCTTCTGCTTTAGCTCCCCACCCAGAGGTGCTGGTCCTGTCCCTCTTCCCTCTTCCTCTGTTCTTCCTTTTCCCGTCTTTCTTTTGTCCTGCCTGGTTATATGAGGATCTTCTGTGTCCTTTTAGGTGTCTGAGGTCCTCTGCTAGTGTTCAGCTGGTGCTCTGTGAGAACTTCCATTTATCGATGATTCTCAATGCATTTGGAGAGAGATAAACTCCACATTCTCCTACTCCTCCATCTTGACTGTCTTTTGTCATCTTTTTACTTTTAATCTGTCTCTACTGAAAATGAGTTTGTTACAGAAACCACATAATTGACTTTTGCTTCTTTATCCATTTTGACAGCCTTTGTCTCTTATTGAAATGTTCAGTTCATTTACATTAATACAGTTTTTGGTGTTTGGATTTAAATTGGCTATCTTCCTATTTGTTTCCTATTTTCCCCAACTGTTCTTTGTTACTTTTTCCTCTTTTAAATTGAATATTTTTTAGTATTCCATTTTTCTTCAACATTAGCTATAGCTTGGTTTACCTTCAAATCATGTTATAGTATTTCACATATAACACTCTCACAGTATACTCCATCTGCTTCTTTTGTGGTCATACATTTATCTTTAAATGTCATACATCACACAACATTTTCTCTTTTAACAGTCATTTGTATTTTAAAGAGATGAAGATATTTGCCATTTCTTGTATTCTTCACTCCAGCTGTTTTTCCATACTTCTGCTTGAAATAAGAACCTCATCTCTATTTTTTTGAAAAACTACATTTTCAGTTTTTGTGGTGCCAGTTTACTAGTCACTACTTCTCTTTTTGTTTCTCTATAAAGCACTGTTTTTCCTTACCTAAAGAAAAAACCTTTTTATTTTGGAGTGCTTATAGATTCGCATGAAGTTGCAAAAATAGTACAGTGAAGTCCTGTGTACCCTTCACTCAATTTCCCTCAATGGTAATATCTAACATAATTGTACAGTATTAAAATGAGGAAACAGACATTGGTACAATCCATAGACATTATTCAGATTTTATCAGTTTTTGTATATACTTAGGTGTTTTTGAGCCCTTTAATTTTTGAAGGGTATTTTTCACAAGGTATAGAATTATCAGTTGACTATTTTGTTTTTTGTTTTTTTTGTTTAAAGATATGCTCTGACTTATATGCTGTATAGTTTCTGACTAAAAGTCCACAGTAATTCTTTTCATTCTATTTTTGTAGGCAGTGTGTCTTTTTTCTCTGTTTTTAAGATATGCTCTTTGTTGATGGTTTTCAGCAATGTCATAATGATGTGCTTTCTCAGTTTTTTTCAGTGTGGAGTTGTGTATTCTGCCTGAAGTTTGTTGAGCTTTTTTTTTTCCTAGGTTGTTTTTATTTTATTTATTTATTTAATTTGTTTATTTTCTTTACATTATCGTGTTGGTTTTGCCATACATTGACATGAATCCGCCATGAGTATATATGTGTTCCCCTTCCAGAACCCCCCTCCCACCTCCCTCCCGATTCCATCTCTCTGGGTCATCCCAGTGCACCAGCCCTGAGCACTCTGTATCTAGCATCAAACCTGGGCTGGCAATTGATTTCACATATGATAATTTACATGTTTCAATGCCATTCTCTCATATCATCCCACCCTTGCCCTCTCCCATAGAGTCCAAAAGACTGCTCTATACATCTACGTCTCTTTTGCTGTCTCGCATACAGGATTATCGTTACCATCTTTCTAAATTCCATATATATGCGTTAGTATACTGTATTGTTGTTTTTCCTTCTGGGTTACTTCACGCTGTATGATAGGCTCCAGTTTCGTCCACCTCAGTAGAACTGATTCAGATGTATCCTAGCTTGTTTTTAAATAAGTTTATTTATTTATTTATTTTTGGTTGTGCTGGGTCTTCGTTGCTGTGTGGGCACTTCTGTAGTTGCAGTAAGTGGGCACTATTTGTTTCAGTGCACGGACTTCTCATTGCAGTGGTTTCTCTTGTTGCAGAGCACAGGCTCTAAGCATGTAGGCTTCAGTAGTTGTGGCATGTGGGCTCAATAATTGCGACTCTTGGGCTCTAGAGCACAGGTTCAGTAGTTGTGGCTCATGGGCTTAGCTGCCCTTTTGGCATGTGGGATCTTCCTGGACCAGGGATTGAACCCATGTCTCCTGCATTGGCAGGTGTATTCTTAACCACTGAGCCACTAGGGAAGCCCTTGTTGAGCTTTTTGAATCTGTGGGTTTCTACTTCACTCCCCTACTTGGGACTATAATTATACTTATGTTAGATTACTTGATATTTCCACATTAATAATATCAATGATATTTAGGTTACTGATGAGCTGTTTTTAGCCTTTTTTTTTTATGTTCTTTATTTGGATAGAGTCTATTGCTGCATCTTCAGTAGGTTACTGATCTTTTCTTTGTAGTATCTGTCAGTGCTGGCAGTTGCTCAGTTGTGTCTGACTCTTTGTGACACCATGCTGTAGCCCGCCAGGCTCGTCTGTCCATGGAATTCTCCAGGTGAGAATAGTGGAGTGGGTTGCCATCTCCTATTCCAGGGGATCTTCCTGACCCAGGGATTGAACCGAGGTCTCCTGCACTGCAGGCAGATTCTTTACTGTCTGAGCTACCTGTAATGTCTAGTATGCCCTTATACCTAAACAGAGATACTCATTTTTATATATTCATCTATAGAAGTTCCACTTGATTTTCCTTTGCATCTTCAATTTATCTTCTCATTAAATTAATGTTTTGCTTTAACCACTTATGTATAATTAAAATAGCTCTTTGACAGCCTTGTTAGCTGGCTGTCATATTTCTCACTTACGGATTTGTTTCTATGGACTGATTTTTTTTTTTTTCTGGCTATCGGTCACATTTTCATGCTTCTTGGCTTGGTTAGTGCCTTTTTACTGAATGCTATTGTTGAATGATTCTATTTAGTGTGTTTTTTGAAGACAGTGTTAGATTTTTACAGGTGGTTATTTGCCAGTTTAATCCTTTTGAGGCCTGTTTTTAAGTTTCATGAGAGTGTGTCTAGAGCAGCCTTCAGAGATAGTTCAACTTTACCCTTAATGCTTCCCCTGAAGAGACCTTTCATGATCTCCACCAAATACCCCAGATGATCATTGAGGTCTGTCCATTCTGGCTAGTTAGAGCTCAAATATCTTCCTGCCCTGTATGATCTATGGGATTTGCTGTATTTACAGCTCCCAAATTGTTTATTGTCTGGCTTTGTTAGGTTTCCATGTATTACGGTGTGGCCTAGTCCACAGTAGACACAGGGGACTTCCTATGTAGATTTGTGAAGCTCTCTCCTAATGTAGTTCTTCCTTACTTGAACCTTCATATAAATTCCCAGCTGCTTCAGTTTCCTCAACTCTGATGATCTGTCCTCAATGGACCTCTGGACTCTTTTTGCATTTTCTCTTCCCTGTAGGTACTGTGTGAAAATTGTCTCCCAGAAGAATGCTGGGGTGATTGTAAAACTCACTTGTTTCTCTTTTCTCAGGAATCACAACCCTACTGTTTTCCAGTATCTGTAAATAGTTATTTAACATATCTTAATCATTATTTCTAGCTGTTTACAGTGCTTTTTTTTTTAAGTGCCTTTTTATGTTAGCTGTTTATTATTTCTTGATGGCTGGAAGACTTAATCAGTTTTAATTTGTTTTTTGGTTAAAATAAAGTTGCTGGTATGCTCCACAAGTTTCTCTGATTGTGAATATATCATATTAACACTCCTATTAACATTAGTAACTCACCTTTTAAAAAAAAAAGTCTGCCCTTTAGTTACCTTGCTTCAGGTAAAATTGATCTCTGTCATTTCCTAAAGCTGCTTTCTTCTTTTCTGCTCATAGTAAAAACTCCTCAAAAGCATTTTCTCACCTCCTTCAAGTCATTTCCTTATCTTGCAAAGAAGCTTTTTTGCATTTTTGTCTATATGTGTCCTATAAATCATGATATGAATGGTACCTTGGTTTGGTTTAATATTTGTATATCTATCATATATATAATAATTGTGTATCCTCATTTTTATATATTTTATTACATAGCTCTATGCCTTGCCCCATGATTTTTATATCCTTCTTCCCCAACATAAGTTCCATGGTATGTGACTTAGTTACTTACTGAATATATTCTTAATTTCCCTGCTAGTACTGTGTAGCAAAACCCAGCCTCATCCCCGCCCCTCCCACCCCGCCCCCATACTGCCTGCCTAAGTATACAGCCAGCCAGCTTGGTGCTACTTTAATTTTATTTATAAATGTCAAGTGTAGTGTTGTTTTCCTCTCCTGCTTTCTGAGGAGTCAGTTTCCTCTCCCATTGTCAGAGCTGATTATTAAACAGGTGATCTTTTCCCCTCGTGTATCCAGTGCCTCTTCCAGTGTTACCATTCTCAGTTCATGACTTTTCCCCCCTATTTTACTAAAAAAACAGCAAATTTTACTGTCAGTCTCTTGGACTCTGTACTCTCATCTACTCTGTTTTCTTCCTCATTATGATGAATTACTCCCTCTTTTGTCTAAAGCTTATCACCTCACTGTGCACTGGATCCCATTCAGTCTCAAGGACTTTGCTCCTATGATTATCCTATCTTTCTTTCTTGCAAAAATAAAATTTACTTTATTATGTAATTATTTGCATAGCATACAAACATGCTGTAGAATCTCCAATATATATATATTTTTAAAAACCTCCATAGATCTCATAATTACCTCTGGCCCTGTATCATTACTCTGCTTTATAGCAAAGCTTCTTACAATAATTGTCTATGCTTAATTTCTCTATTCATCATTTGCCATTCTCTTGAAATTAAAAGAGGTAGACTTCCATCTCTACGCTGCTTCTCAGTAATTCACACAGCTCTAGACAGTTATTGTTCTTCAGAGTAATTGATATCAACAGTGTTGGACATAGTTTATTTCTTCCTCCTCAAACACTTGATTTGACTTCTGGAGCATCCCACTCATAATTTGCTTCTTTGTTTTCCTGACCTTTCCATGTTGGAGTATTCAAGACTCAGTCCTTGACTCTCTTCTCTGTCTTCATCCAATTCTGAGATACATCATTCATTTCCAAGGCTTGGTATACTAATCCATCTGTTCATCACTTCCACATTTCTACTTCTTGCTCTGATCTTTCTTTGAGCCCCAGGCCCTGTGTGTTCTCAATTCCTCTGTACCTGTGTATCCGTAGTTCCACATCCACACATTCAACCAGCAGTAGACCAGGTATTACTGTAGTATTTACTATTGAAAAGTTTCTGCATGTGAATGGACCCACATCGTTGAAATCCATGTTGTTCAAGGGTTAACTGCAATCCTTAAAAAAACTTAGATCAACACACACACACACCCTACTAAAAAACCCTCCAGAGATTTTTCATGTCATTCAGAATAAAACCCAAACTCTGAGGTAGGGTTTACAAGGTCTATCTAACATCTCCCTGGCTGTTTCTGTGATCTCTAGACCGAGAACTGCATGTGTCACTCAGCTGAAGCCACACTGATCTTTGAATGTGATCTTTGAATATATCACATGGATTTCTACCTCAGGGTCTTTGTCTTATTTGTTCCTCTAGATCTAGACGTGAATCATTCCCTCATTTGGAAGCCTTCCCCTAACCGCTATATCTTAAATAATTATGTCCCTTCCCCATTGCTCTGTCCTCTTTCCCC